>SNQJ01S0110204.1:39149-51679 GCA_010110895.2 Picea sitchensis
GTCTAAAATATATGGGGCCGATCCCACTTGGGATTTTTTTGTGGATGCGGTAAAGGAACAATATTACCCTATTGACAACTATGAGGATCGGTACATGAGATGGACCACACTGCAGCAAGAGAGGGGCCAAGCAGTTCCAGAGTTCACCAATACCTTCCATACCTTGCGCACCAAGCAGGGTATCAAAGACTCCGAATGACATTTGGTTTTGAAATACCATGGGGCTCTACACAGATACATCCAAAATGAAATGGATTTTCTGGACATCACATCACTTGGTGCTGCCTATCGATCTGTTGTTAAAATCGAGCAGAAATTTTAGCACCAAAACAAACGATAGTTCAGGTCTGCAAATCCGCAACAACCAAAGTATGACAAAGACATCCCTAACAAACAGTCTCCCTAAAACCAGTCCAAGACACAAGAAAATAAGGGTCATGGGAAGACAAAGAAGAACACCGAAAAATGGTGCGACTTCCACAAAATCCCCTGGCACAACACCGATGAATGTCACTCAAAATAGTCATTGGTGGTTGAGATCAAAGACAAAGAGCCGAATGCTGATTCATAATCTGATTCTGAAAATGTCGATAAATGACAGATCATTGACGCAAACCCCACTGCTATTGTCGCGACCACAACAATTCATCTAGAAGAACCAACAGATCTTGAAGAGGGGAGCACATGTTTCATTCACAGATGTAGGTGAAGGGGGCCCCACTGCATTTTATTGTTGATAGCGGAAGCCAGAAGAACCCCATCTCAGCAGAGGTTGTCAAACAATTGGGATTGTCGACAACACCACACACACAACCATACAACATCGGGTGGCTTCACCAAGGACGAGATCTTCGTGTCAACCAGTAGTGTTGATTGTCATACGACATCCAACCCTTCAAGGATGAGGTATTATGTGATGTTTCCCCACTGGATGTCTGTGATGTTCTCTTGGGCCATCCATATATGTGGAAGCACCATGCTATTTATGAGTCTTGACCTCGTAGTGTCATTGTCACTTTGGGGGATCCTCTCTACAGAATACCAGAGGTAGTTCCCACTACTGTTCCACCTAAAAAGGTGTCACAAAGTAGTATCTCATACTGGAAAATTTAGCTTCTTCACAATCTGTTCAAAAGGAGAATATAAGGACACTGCAATGACTATAGTCTCACCCCAAGCACCTTCTATCCCATAGAAGCAGGTCGACAAGGCTGCAACAAAATGCAAAGATTCCTTCTGCACACCTTCCTCTCATGTATTGTGACTTTTTGAAGAGCCTCAACCTCAACAAGTTCGTGAAAAACTTCCACAAACCAAGCTATGCGACGTCTCCAGCAAGGCAAGCAGCTCACCAAGATGCAGATTCAACAAATGCTTTTCCCTCTCCCCTAGGAACTCAATGCAATGGAGACCATTGCTTCATAAGGAGGGAGGATTTATCCATATGGATATCGATGGCCACCCACCTTTTCCAACTGGATTGAAACAATTTTCTGGCAATATTGGCAATTTACTATTTTTTAGCAGGTTTTAACTTTCGAGGCCATTTTGAGGGCCTAAATGAAGGTTTTTCAGGATCGACCCAACTCAATAATAGTCAAAGGCATGATTTAATCCCCAAAATGAATCTCTTCGACGATACCTTTCCAACGGGCTATCATGCGCCTAAAGCGAAGATCGTATGCAAAAGTTACGACCCCGGGAAGTTGATGCACTAACTTACCCAAACGGGACCCACATGAATTTTGATGCTTCATCTCCTAGGGTTAGGTTTTTGGATGTCTAGGACTTTTGGTATTCCTCTTTATTGTAAAAAATGCCTTCAGAGCCTCATTGTAATCATCTTCTTGCGAATGCGAGTAGCCGTCACATCTCTTCTCAGAGATAAGCTACCACCATTCTAGCGAGTCTTTCACTCTGTATTTTTACAGTCTCTGTACATTTCCTTCATTAATAGAAATCATGTATTATTGTATATCTTTGTTTATCGTTGCATCTCTAATACATTTATGTTATATTATTTAATATCTATGATATCACTTTGGATTTCTTTATTATATCTCTGCTCTCACTTCGTGCCGAAAATAATTCAGATCAAACCCGCAACCAGTCATGTGGACCGACGACATAAGAAGAGACGTCAAATTCCACCTAATATCCGAAAACATGACTTCATAAGTGACCACACTAGGAGAAGCACCTCAAAGAAGGCCCAACCTGGAGGCAGGGGACACTCATCGGTAGAGTCCTCTGGAAAGGAAGCTGGAAAATATGAAGGATCTTCTAGTAGAAGAGCAAGCTCACATTCTCAGAGGAAATGAAAGAAGCGGAAGCATTCCAAAAATCACGATCCTGAAGAATTCAAGAAAGCCAAACCACCCTCTTTTGATGGAGAGATTAGGAAGGGAGAAGAGGCTGAATTTTGGCTGCTTGGTTTAAAGAAATACTTCAGATTCCATGACTACTCTAAAAACTTGAAGGCTCAAATAACCATCTTTAACTTGAATGGAAAGGCTTCCATTTGGTGGGAAGACCTTAGGAATGTGAAAGGAGTCCATGAGAAGGAATTGTCATGGAAACAGTTTGAGAAATACTTCAGGAAGTAGTATCTGTCACAAAAATACATGGATGGGAAGACTAAGGAGTTCTATGAACTCAAGCTGGGGCAGCTCACCATAGATGAATTTTTCAACAAATTCCTTGAACTACTAAGGTATGTACCCTACATAAAAGATGAAGAAGTAAAAATTCAACAGTTCATTAGTGGGTTACCTCAGACCTACCGGGACAGGATTGAGTTCAACGAACCAAAGACCTTAGAAGAAACTATCTGGAAGGTGAGGTATTGTTATGAATAGTTTGGGAGTAATACAAGACCTCACGAGGACTGGAAGAAGAGGAGTAGTTCAAGATTCCAGAAGAAGAAGCTTAAATCCTCAAGATTTAAGAACTATGGAAAATATTCTAGAGGGAGCCTTCCTACTAGAAGTGTATATCAAAAAAAATTCCTCTCTCAAAGTGGAAATAAACCTTTTAAGACAGTCCTAGAAAAGATCGATAACCTAAAGAAGGAACCCTTAAAATGTTGGAGTTGTGGAGAAGATCATAGATTAAGGGACATCCCACACAGACAACATAACAATAAGAGAGTATAAAATATCCAATAATCTACCACCATCAATGAAGTGGCTAGGAGCATGCCACAAATTTATGCATCTTTGGACAATAATCAAGCTGACCACCAAGCTTCAGTAGTGGAGCTAGAAGGTATGATCACCAACCATCTAGTTTCTATTTTAATTGACCCAGGTTTTAATTTGAGCTATGTGGCCCCTCATACTGTTGATAAGTGTAAACTGCAACCAATTAGACATGTTAAACCATGGTTGGTGCGATTCGACACTGGTACCAAAAGAAAGGTGGCATAGGTCATACCAACCTGTCAATTCATCATGGGTGGATTTCCCACCCGAGAGACCCTTAACATACTTCCCCTGGGATCTTATGACATTTTGATTGGTATGGATTGGTTGGTTTCTTATAAAATTAAATTGGACTGTTATCATAAAACTTTAGAATGTGTAAATGAAGAAGGGAGAAAAATGACCCTCTAAAGGATTCTGAAGTCTATCTCAGTGAGACAAATATCAACCCTTCAAATGAAAAAGTATTGCAAAAAGTGGTGTTACTTATATGCCATATAGGTACTGGAATATGTTGAGAATGAGAAACCAAACCTAGATGACCACCCCACATTAAGAGAATACAAGGATGTGTTCCCAGAAGAGGTACCAGGTCTACCTCCAAGAAGGGATATCAACTTCTCAATAGAACTTACACCAAGAGTGGTACAAACATCTAGAACGCCATATAGAATGAGCACGCCAGAGCTGGTTGAGCTCAAGATACAACTAAAGGAGATGATGGACAAAGGCTACATCCGAACTAGTGTATCTCCTTGGGGAGCACCCGTTTTGTTTGTGAAAAATAGATATGGCACAATCTCACTGTGCATAGATTACAAACAACTCAATAAGACAACCATAAATAACAAGTACCCCTTACCAAGAATCGATGACATGTTCGACCAACTGGGAGGTGCTTCCATCTTCTCAAAGATAGACTTAAGATTTGGCTACCATCAAGTTTGGATTAAGGATGAAGACATCCACAAAACAACCTTCAGGATGAGTTATGGTCATTATGAACTCGTGGTGGTGTCGTTTGGGTTAACCAATGCCCCCGCCACTTTTATGTGCTTGATGAATAATGTACTCAAGAAATTTCTGGACAAATTTGTATTGGTTTTCATTGATGATATCCTAATCTACTCCAAGAACAGGGAGGAGCACGAAGAAAATATTAGACTCGTACTTCAAGTACTAAGAAAGCATGAGCTCTACGCTAAATTTAGCAAGTGCAACTTCTTTCAGAAGCAAGTGCATTACCTAGGCCATGTCATTTCTAAGGAAGGGGTGGCAGTGGACCCTGATAATATCAGATCTATTTTGGAATGGCCTACCCAAAAGGATGTATCATATATCATATCCTTCATGGGATTAGAAGGATACTATAGAAGGTTCATAAAATGGTTTTCCAAGATTGGTTGTCGAATCACTGCCATTCAGAAAAATGGGATCAAATTCATTTGGACATCAAAATGTGAAGAAATATTTTAGGAACTGAAATACCTCCTGACCCATGCACCCATGTTGAATATTGCAGACCCGGATAATGATTTCCTCGTGTGTACAGATGCCTACAAGGAAGGACTCGAAGGAGTCCTTATTCAAGAGGGATGTGTAATTTTCTATGCGTCCTAGAAATTAAATGAGCATGAGATCAATTATGTGACCCATGACCTAGAGTTGGATGTTATAGTACATGCTTTGAAAATGTGGAGGCACTACTTCCTGGGAAGCAGATTTGTTCTTATGACAGACCATTGTGGGTTGAGTCACCTGTTTGATCAACTGAAACTCAATGCCAAGCAAGCTAGCTGGATGGTTCTCCTAAGTGAATTTGATTTCGAAATCAAACACATAAAAGGAACGGAAAATAGGGTGGTCAATGCCCTTAGAAGAAGTATAAAAGTGATTCATCTAATAGTAAGCACTTGCGAAACAGATGTCAGGGAAAGAGTCAGAAATGTACAAGAGATAGATGTATTCTTCAATATTGTGACTTCATACCTAAGGCAAGAGCCTACAGGGATAAAGTATGAAGGCTACCAGATGCTCGAGGAAAGGCTGCTGACTTACATAAATGGATTTTATATTCCAAACTGTGACGACTTGAAGAAGTTCATAATGGATGAACTACATAAGAGACCATATATTGGTCACCCGGTATATCAGAAGATGATCGTGGCCACTAGGAAACAATTCTAGTGTCCTGGATTGAAGAAATACATAGCTAACCAGCTAGCTAAGTGCCTAGAATGACAACAAGTTAAGGAAGAACACCGACATCCAGTAGGATTGTTACAACCCCTACCAATCCCAGAATGGAAATGGGAAACCATATCCATGGATTTCATCACCGGATTACCAAAGTCGACCAAGAAAACTGATGCCATCATGGTTATGGTGGAAAAACTAAGTAAGTATGCCCATTTCATCCCTATCAAGTCAACCTATAAGGCCATAGATATTGCCAACATCTTCATGAAGGAGATATTTAGACTTCATGGCATGCCCAAGGAAATTGTATCTGATCGAGATACCAAATTCACTTCAAGCTTTTGGAAATCCCTAATGGATGGTTTTGAGACAAAATTGTTGTTCAGCACAGCTTATGAACCTCAAACTAATGGACAGAAAGAAAGAGTAAACCAAATAGTAGAAGACATTCTAAGGATGCATGTAATGCATCAGCCTAAGAACTGGGAATACTACCTACCATTGGTAAATTTTGTCTACAACAACGGTTATCAAGAATCCTTGAAGATAAGCCCTTTTGAAGCCCTCTATAGTAGACAGTGAAAGATTCCAATCAGCTGGAATAATCCAGTGGAAAAAATTACAATTGGACCCGACATTTTGAAAGAAATGGAACAACAAGTAATTTAGATAAAGCAAAATCTGAAGATTTCTTAGGATAGACAGAAAATTTATGCCAATAGAAAAAGAACTCCCTAAGAGTTCAAGACCGAAGACCATGTGTATCTCAAAGTTAGACCCAGGAAGAGTTCCCTGAGAATGGGAGCTTTTGCCAAACTGGCACCTTGGTATTGTGGACCCTTTGAAGTCTTAGATAGAGTGGGACATGTAGCCTATAGTCTAGCACTTCCTCCAACTGTAAAGACATATAATGTTTTTCATGTTTCATTATTGAACAAATATGTACATGATGTTAATCATATAATTGACTGGTCTATGATCCAGGTGGAGTCGGAGGGAGAATTCCTACCAGAACCCCAATGCATATTAGACAGGAAAGAAACCTCACTCAGGAACTGAACCATTGCACAGGTCAAGGTGCAGTGGAAACACTTTGGCCCAGATGAGGCTATGTAGGAAATGGAGCATGCCATGAGACAGGCATATCCGATTTTGTTTACTCCTGTACATACATTTCATATTAATAGATAGAACATCGAGGACGATGTTCCTTTAAGTGGGAGGGAATTGTAACACCCTGTTTCCCCCAGTCTGTAAATATAACTATATTAGCCAAGGAACTATGGAAAACCTAAAAGTGTGAATGTTTGATTTGATGGACTTTTGTACAAAAGGTTGATGAATGTAAATTCCGTTATTTTAATAGAAAATGGTTACGTGTTGCATGATTGCTGAAAGAGGGGATGTGCTAAGAGAAAACCACAAATGCTATGAAAGGTGGTGGAGGGGACCCGGAATGGTTGCGTTAACCTCCACTGAACCAGTACCATGCTGGAATTAATTGCTCAGATCAGAACAACCCTCTGATCCAGGAATGAATTGTAGTTAGGCTGGTAGGTGGGAAGACCTCCTCAAGATTTAATGAGGGGATGGGGCCGATCGCCCATCCGTAAGGCTTCTAGACCTGACCACGGACTGGGAATTTGAGCCACACACAATCTTGTCGAGGAAGGCAAGAAAGGAAGTGTGGTGGGCAGAAGAAGACCTGTGAAAAAATGCAGAGATGAGAGTGAAAACTCTTGGGTCCAAGGAAGGACTGAAAGAGGAATAGTGAGTTTTGATCACAAAAAATAGAGATTGAGCCAGGAGAAGGAGAGTAAACTTCATCCTTATCTATTTCTATATTGGGAGAAGGAGAATAACCTTCGTCCCTAACTTCTGTTGAGCTAGAAGTAAGATATTGAATATCAAAGAATCATGGCTTAAGCTCGAGAGTGGCCAGTGATAAATCCATTGGGAGCGACTAAGCCTATGGTCGGGTTGAAACAAGCAACCCTTTCAGCAGTTGCATCACGCTCTATTGTTCTAATGAGTGTTTTCTTTCCTTATGCTTTGAATTGTGAATAATGGATGCATGCAAGTATTTACATGTCTATAAAGGCTTCTTTCTCTGTATTAAATGATTAAGTTATGTGTATGCATTCGTTCCATTGAGAACCTATATTTTTGCTTGATTTTCCATACACCCCAGTTTAATCACTCGAAGGCACTTTCCCCAGGAATTTACATCATCCTTCCGGAGTTAGAGAAAGCCTCTGGGAATATCTACCATTTTGGTAACCTCACAAGTTACTTTCCCTTGATTCATAGCTTAAAGATCTACAATTTGGGAAGGTGTTCCCTTTAGATAAGTAGTCTAGGAGACTCTGAAATTGCACCTATTTCCTTAACCAAAAATCCGACTAAGAGAGGGGATCATAGCCCAAGATTTATATGAATATCCGCATGACCTGGGTCTAGGAACCTTGGAGCTCGAGGCTCCAAGATGTCAAATTGCATGATAGTCAAGTTGAACCCCACAATTGCTATGAACCATTGATCTATGAATTAAGATCGAGGGTGGGAAATCACTACGGAGCGTGAAGGTGAAAATAGCAGACGTGCTAGTTCACGGCCTGCAATTCACCCTTGTTGTTGATCTCAATGGGTTGGAAGATCAATGATCCAGCTTAGACCAAAATCGAGCGAGCACTTTTCATATTGCGGAGGTCGAACTCTCTGGTAAAGAGCATGCATGTTGGGGCCCCTCAATTTCTGTGAACCTTCGATCGTCATTGGCCTTCGATTTGAGTTTGACACTATACCTGAAAAGAAAGGAGCACATGGGATGGCAAAATCTTCAAGGATATCAAGCTCAGAAGAGATAGCGCTTTCAGAAGTACAGACAGAATCCAGGAGATGGGCCCATAGGAGGAGCAAAAGTCGAATCCTTCGAGCACTTCGAAAATATTCTAAGTTGGAGTAAGTAAGAATCTCAGGAGGAGGAGCGACAGTGGCTGTTGGATCAGAACGTCGAGGATCGACAACTGTTTGATCTAAGAAAGGTGCACGAACCTTAGCACTTTGCACACACAGGAGAAGAGAACTTACCAAAGTTATGAAGTCCCGAGGTAGTTTGGGACCGTCCATCATCATGGAGGACAGGTGGCGTAAGATCCATAACTCTGGAAGTTCATGGAACAAGAGGAGGTAAAATAGCCGAAGTAAATCTCAATCATTTTATCATTCGAAGTAGATCTCATTCGTCAGATTGCCTGAAGTAAATCTCAAGCATCGGATTGTCCGAGGAGAATCTGGACTATCTGATCCAGAAGAGACGTGGCGTAGATCTATGGATTCTGGGTAAAGTCCCGAAGTAATTCATAGCCATCATATCAAGAGGAAAGGTGGCATAAATCTGTAGATTTCGGGTAAAGACCTGAAGTAAGCCTCAATCGTCCAATCCAAGTGAACACGCAGCAGGAATCTGCATACCTCGAGAGAAGGTAAAGTTTGAGATTTGAGGTTCCCAAGTCCCAGAAATCCAAAGGATATCTAAACCGTCAGATCCAGAGGGACACGTGATGATAGATCATAGACTTCCAAGAAATCACTTTGAGAGTTTTAGATTGAGAGTTGAAACTCCCTAAGCTCGAAACGCCGAAGTGCCAAAGTGCCAAAGAGCTAAAGCACTGAAGGGCCGAAGTAGATATGGACCATTAGATCCAGAGGACAGGTGGTGTGAATATATGTATTCCGAGAAAAGACCCGAATTAAATGTCGATTGTCGAATCATCCGAAGTAAATCTGAACCGTCAGATCCGAATAATAGGTGGCATGAATCTGTAGATTCCAAGTAAAGACCCGAAGTAAACGTCAACCGTCGGATCGTCCGAAGTAGATATGAACCGTCAGATCCAGAGAACAGGTGGTATGAATCTGTGGATTTTGGGTAAAGACCCTAACTAAGTTTCAACTGTTTGATTCAAGCGGACATGCGACATGAATCCACATACTTCGAAGGGAGTGAAAGTTGAGACTTGAGAATTCCAAAGTCCAGAGATGCGAAGGGATCGCAATCGTTGATCCAAGGGGATACAGGCATCGGTAGATTATTAAATCCAAATAAAATTCATTGGAGGAAGGCGAGAGTTGATATTTGATATTTCTGAAGTCTGGAAATCCAAAGTGACGAGAGTCGTCGATGTGACGGAGGACACATGGCGCCATATCTAGAACTCTGGAGGAAAGCGGAGAAGGAAATTTTTGAAGACCCGGAGAAGATCTCGATCATTGATTGAGAAGGGTGTCATAGGACCGTTGATCTAGTTGGGGAGGCCAAAGTCCAAAAGCGGGAGCACAGCTATTGATTAGAGAGAATACGTGTTAGTAGATCTTTNGGCTCCGGAATATAGCTACTAAGGAGGTAGCGAGAATTTGAGATTTGAAACTCTCGAAGGCTGGAGAGACGGAACCATTTGTAATCGTCAATTGGGAAGGTAGCTACGTGCCAACGAATCGGGAGGTCTGAGAAGGTGCATGAAAGATGGGAAATGAGGATAGATAGCATTCGTTGATCACAAATCATCGTTGAAACCAAGAGATCGACGTTCGAGAAGAATTGTGGGGCCAGAACATGCTCGGGTCTTAATTCTCCTTGAGAGGGCCGCAATTGAAACCACGGTATTGCCAAAGGCATACGTGGTGGTTTGTAGTAAATTGCGGGGAAAAAAGTGGGTTGGTTTGAAACCACCCTTGGATGTGCCCGTAATCACATATTTTCCAAGAGGTCATAGCCCAGGGTCATATGAAGGAGGGGGTTAACGGAAAAGGAGCTAGCACCTGAAATTCTACATTTCAGAAGCATGTAGACAAAGGTCGCGAGTACCCTTAGCCCTGCACCAGGTAGTCAAAAGGTTATGCGTTTAATTACAAAACAAGACCATCAAGGTTTCAGAGAGTGTTTTGGATCCAGAATTAGAGATCCTTGATGAGAAGGCCGATTTGGTTCCTCGATTGTTTAAATCAGAACCCGTACAGAGAGAGGATTTATTCCTGAAAGGAGGACGGAATTTTTTTATATATATTTTAGCCTCGTAATGGGTGTGTTACAGGAGAGGAAATTTAAGCATGAGCAATTTGTGAGCCCGCAATTACTCAAGATCATTGAATTTGTTAGATCAATAGATCAATAACAGATATTGATCCCACTACAGACGAGCATCTTCATTTTGTGGATATTGACAAGGAAATTAAAGAGTGAGCGAGTTGAGTCTCCGCAATCACTCATGGTCGTTGATCTTCAAGAAAGTGACACACGTCAGGTGATCTCGTACTCCAGGAGGAAGCCAACAAAAGCTGAGGAGTGAAGGATTCCCGAAGTTCCGAAGGGCCGAAGTAGATCTAGACCTTTGATCGAAGTGGACACGTGGCAGAAGATTCTGCACTTTGGAAATAATCACGTCGGAAGAAGGATGGATATGAGAAGCCAGAACTCCTGGAGGATCGAAGCCCGAAGTTCATTTGGACCATCCATCAAGAAGGACACGCAACACTAGTTCCCTCACTTTGGAGAATTAGCACTCCAGAAGGTATTGCGGAGAGAGATCTTCCCAAAGTCTCGAAGTAAATCTAAGCCCTTGAAGGTTGTGGACATGCGTCGACAGATCTGTCACTTCAAAAAGTTAACACTTCAGAGGTTTGTGATGTTGTGTAACTAGGAACACCTGAAGGCCAAAGTTTCGAAATAAATCTCGACCATCAAAATCAAAGGGCCATGTGGAGGTAGATCTCGCACTTCGAAGATTCAACACTCTGGAGGATTATGCGTATTAGAAAAAGGAAACTCCTAAATGTTGGAGTTCTGAAGAATATATTGGTCGTTCATTTGCAAAGGCCTAAGGACCATCATATTGATCTCTCTCTCCAAACAATTTGCTACTTTGGCACTTCACGATTTTTGCGATTAAAAGAGGTGAAAATTCCCCGAAGCTTGAAGTCCCGAAGTTTTTGTGGACCGTTGATCTCAAATCAATGAGGATCGTTGATCCTTGCAACACGCTAGAAAGGAATATCACCCGAAGCCCCAAAGAAATTGAGGATCGTTGATTTCAAGTCAACGAGGACCGTCGATCTTTGGAACCATTATTCGTCCATTCAACTATTCTGAGGAATTGAGACCTTCAACGTCGAAACGCCTATCGTTGGAAGACCCGGAGTGTCTGGTTTGTCAACCCACGGTCACATGAGAAGCTAAACTTCAATTTTTTTTTTTGGCTCTTGAGTAAACTCAGAGAGCCCAATTCTTCCATTAGAGGGGCTAGAGTTGCCAAAGAAGTGGTCATCCCCGTGTTTTTCGGCCCGAAGTCACACAGAGGATTTCATGGACCTGGTTTTTTTTCACAAGAAACAGGTAAGCACACAAAACTTTAACATTTTTTTTCTGTTTTTTTTTTTAAGATGGCCACCTCTAGCAATTTAGGACCAACTCAAGGACCGATTATTCTTGGAAAAAACTATGAGTTTTGGTCTCTTAGAATGAGATCATTCTTGCAAGAACAAAAGTGTTGGGATCCAGTGGATCTTGGATATGTGGAACCAGATCTAGTAGACCTTGCTACCACTAGTACATATTGTAAAAATTCTGATGTTTTATTTGCAGCGTTATGGACAAAATTGTCCATATTGTCGCAAAATAGAGGAAATTTATAAAAAAAAAAATTCATGTTGCCCGATAACGTCGGTCTTGCCACGTTCACGTCTCTCTTGCCACGTTAACGTCAGTCTTGCCACATTAACGTCGCTCTTGCCATGTTTCCACTGGAACGTCTCTCTTGCCATGTTTCCACTGGAACGTCTCTCTTGCCACATTTTCCACTGGAATGTCTCTCTTGCCACGTTAACATCGCTCTTGCCACGTTTTCCACTGGAACATCTCTCTTGCCACGTTTTCCACTGGAACGTCTCTCTTGCCATGTTTGTGAAGATGTATGTCGCAATTGCGACATTTTGGAAACTAGGTTTTCCCCTCCAACGGTCACCTTAGTATGTTCACCAAGTCAAAATACCAATGGTCACTTAGGAATTTTTTACGTCGGAATTGCGACGTTACAAAATCTATAAATATGTTGCATTCGACGGATGTTGCGA
>SNQJ01S0110205.1:1776-24215 GCA_010110895.2 Picea sitchensis
TCTCTGTAGATTGTTGCAGTATATTTCGTTTCTTAAAAACATAAGTTTAATAATAGATACATTTTTGTAGAAATATGTAACTCATTATCATTCATTTCATGTTTAAGGAACATACTGTTAAACAATTGTCAAATTGACATATCAAATTGTGATAAAAAAAAATTGAAAAATAGTCATTGGAAAGCTAACACAATTTTTCACAAGTTTTGTTTTTACTATAAAGTGAAATTCTAAATAAAAAAAAATACCTTTGTATGTCAGAAGTTGAATAACTTGTGAAAATACAGTTTTTTTCCTCATAAAACAAGCAAAAGTGTAACCCATCTTCATGATTTCACCCTGATTAGCTTCCTAGATGTCACAACAAATCTTTCCAATTCTCTCTTTGTCAATTCTTCCATATAATGTTTGCCATAGAAATTATTTTATGTTCTTCCTGATATGCATTGTATCAAATAGATGAACTATTTGTAGGTTCTCGTAGTATGGCAATCTACTGAATTGCATCGAGTAACTTTCCAGTCCTCGTGGAAGCCCATTCGTGCCTTAACGACATTCATGAAATATCAACAAATTGAAATTAACACTAATTAATCAAACAAAATGAAATTAATACTAATGAAATCAACCAAAGATTTCTATAATATGACATACATAAATAATTTTCATACCTTGACGATTTCTAATATATTCCAACTTTCATAGGCGAGGTGTCATTCTTCGTGGTTTTTTTCCATTCTCTTCTTTACCATTGAATGTTGCTTTGTTTGTAGTTTGACAACTATGGTTCTTAGGAAGAAAGTGCCTATACTCATCAAACACTTCCTTTCCTAAACTCCTTGAATGACGAGATTTTATCCTGGGACCGCAAACTGGGCATGCAAATTTACCCTTTGTTTGAAGACCTACAAGATATTTGAATTAATGTAGCATCAAATTAGAGTTACAATTGAAAATAATGCATGATATTTTCAATAAATATATATAATATTAAATAACAAAATAAAGTAATAATATACCACAAAAATGTGTTAACCCGAGAGCATCATGAATTTTTCATGATAGTATTCCATGGAATTGAAATCGTTTTTTCCCTATTGGTCTAGAGATGTCATACATAGTGACGCCAACCCATAACTTCAACAACTCATCTATAAGAGGCTCAATATATACGTTCATATCTTTAACATGGTAATTACCTAATTGGTTCAACATACTGCATGATTAGTTATACTTATCTAGATGTCGTTATATATATAAAAAAAAAAATTACCATACACGAAACAAAGAAATAAAATATTTTGTCATACTTTAAAGAAAATACAAGGTAATTAAATACCTGGAACAATCATTGCCAACATTGTGTTCTCTCTCTTGATCGACATCCAAGGAGGAAAATTACCGTTTATAACAAAAACAGGACACATTGAGTACGTAGAACGAAGCTCTCCAAATGGATTGACACTATCAGCTTCCAACGAAAGTCTAATATTATGAGGTTCTTCTTTAAAAATTGGCCACTTTTCTTCAATCTACTTCAATGCAAAACCATCTGCAGGCATTCAAAGAACATTGTATCAACTTTTGTTGTTTGCATGGAAATCCATAAATTGTGTTATACTTTGACACCTGAACAACCGTTGGAAGCGTGGAATTATAAGAATATAACGAAGAAATTTGTGAGGCACCTTCTTTGATGCTTTATCGGTTCGATATATACTTATTTGACATTGTGGGAATTCATTTTATAATGAATATTGTCCATAGTATATGATATGATCATTAGGACATGCAACAATAGCCTGATAGTCCATTCCAATTTCATTCATAATCACAGATATTTCTCGATATGTGCGTGGCAACATATTTGATGTCAGTAATAGAAATTCACCTAACATTCTACAAAATTCAAAAAAATAATCCAATGTAAACAATATTAATCATCAATATAGCATCCATACTAATTTAAAAATTAAAAAACAATAGTAATATAGAAAAAAATTGAACCTTTTAAGTATTTGTGAACATGCAGGCATAAATAATTAACAAATTAAATACCTTAGTATCTGTGTGAGGCATGTGTTTGATAAACCATTCAAAAAATTCAAGTTCACTAACAACAATATAACAGATAAAATATTTTTTGTTGAGCCTTCAGAAAGAGGTTGACATGACTTCTCGAGTAGAGGATCAACATCATGACTATCATCCTGGTTTTCCTCATCCATTGGAGCAAATGAGTCTTGGATCAATCTATGTATCTCATCTTCTTGATTTGAATCACTAACATTATCTCCATCCATATCATCATTAATAAATTGATCAACAGTTTCAATATTCTGATCTCGAAGTTCATCACCCTGTAAAGGAGTATTTCTACTAGTACTTGGCAAATAACTCTCTGGAGGTCGACATTTTGGGGGCATCGTCTATATATTTAAAAACAACGTAGAAAAGTTAGTGTGTATAGAAAATATAAAAATCCCAATAATAAATATTACTAAAATTCATGACATGATGACTATTAAAGAGAATATATTAAATATTGAATCCTCTTACCAAGGGACGATATTCATAACCCCCTTTAGCATGCCCCTTCTCCCTAC
This sequence comes from Picea sitchensis, assembly GCA_010110895.2. Lineage (NCBI taxonomy): Eukaryota > Viridiplantae > Streptophyta > Pinopsida > Pinales > Pinaceae > Picea > Picea sitchensis. Next base: position 4,383 of record SNQJ01S0110205.1, read on the forward strand.
AATGTCTTTCAGTTGTTGTTATTAAAAAAAAAAATCTTTGCAAACCCCTGCAATCATAGCAAGGTAAATAACGTTTTCCATCGCCCCTCGCCTCTAATGTCTCTCTTAACCGAGCAAGCTTCCTGTCATTTTCGTTCATAGTGAAAAATCCTTGTACTGACGAGTAATTGTCTTACCTACACCATACCAAACAATAAGTTGTCAAATTTTTATATTTTAGCTACTCCTTCATGATATTTTAGCTACTCCTTTCGATTATGATATGTTTATTTACAATGACCTACAATCCTCACAATTATTTCTTCTAAGACATTTTGACATGCTTTTTTTTATTATCGATTAAATATTAAGATCGATATGCTTCAATTTCTACTTTAGAGTAGTGTGTACTGAATCACCATGGAAAATAATTACACGCCATTTAACGAAAGTGGTCAAAATTTCTCAAACTTGAATCACTCGACACCATACACTAGGCTCTAAGTTGTTTTGTAGAGAAAATGTCAATCTTTGAAATTCACCACTAAAAAATGAATGCCATCCACGTGTCATCCACAATTAGGCTAGGTTGGTTTAAATTGTGACGTGTTGATTTGCAACTACATACAATGGTCACAATTTTATGCTACTAACAGTGGTGACGATTTTATTTTCTAAGACACTTTGACATGTTCTCATTTTTCATTGTCTAACTATTACATTTCATCATGTTATCATAGATTTCATCATGATTTTTTTATATTTTAGCTACTCCTTATTAATAGTGTATAAACAAGTTACATCAACTACAAACTAGATTTAATTACTACATCTAGAATTGTGTGTGATTATAAAAAATTGAGAGAAACAACATCACATAATAATACAATGCTATATGACTAACCTAACCTAATACTAGACTAAAAATATGACATTAATATATATATGCACAACATCATAGAAACACAAAAGTTAGAGAGCTAACAAGGTTGATAAGGGATAGAATTAGACCCAAGAGGATTTTTTTTCTACTTTCTATTGCAAACATTAGTCCAACTGGTAAAGTTGTTATGAGTTGGTGGTTTTGTAATAAGGATTAAATTTACATGAGGAATTGTAGGCTCAAATTAATCTAGATTGATAATGACATCCGTTTTTAATGTTTTAATTAACTAATTGATGGAGTAATTTTCCCTCTTCTTAAAATACTTCTTCGGAAAATATGTTTCTTGACATTTCGCATGAATTTACATAGAATATACTAACTAGATCCAAAAACCAATGACATGAAATATGGTACTGTATATATAATATATTATCAAGAAAAAAGCAAGCTACATGAAATTTCATTTGAACAAACATTACAAGTTAAATGAGTACATAAATAAAAAAGCATACTAACCTTGCAAGTTCAAAATCCGAGATATGTAGATCGAGAATTGGATTTGTTCAACCGATGGGTGACAGAAAAAATAAATAGCTCAAACAAAATCCACGAACAGTGTCACAACTATAGAAATTGTGTCGCAAAGTCTCTTAAAGTCAGGTATATATAGATCGACTAGTCAACTAGCCGTTAGCAGATGCCTTTTGAGATAGGAAAAATATTCGTGGCAACAACGATGAACTTTCATGGCAATATCGACGAACGTTTTTGGAAATAGTGATGAAAATCCCGCCCAATTTAAAAAACATATTTGTGGCAATAGAGACGAACTTTCGTGGCAATAGAGATGAAAATCCCACCCAATTTAAAAAAAAAAAACATGAAATTAATGGAAACATGGAAAATTTTCGTGGAATAATCCACCCATATGTAGTAGTGAAAGAAGTTGTAATTTCTCATTCAAACTGAGAAAAAGATAAATGAAATGTGGGTTTCTAGTTGCATCATTAGACTTTCAAATGAAATTATGCTTCTACTATTATGTGTTTATATTGTGCACATGATTCACAAGATTCATCTAGGCAGCCAGTTAAAAACTACCATTCTGAGCTTGCCTCTCCACACATGCACCATACCAACAACATATGTCCATACTTTAGTTCATTGTCGATTTGGTCTCAATGCAATGGCTTCCCTTTATCTTCTTCATCTGCACCCTCTTCGCTTCTCTAATTTCTATTGCACTTTTCTCATTTCTTTGTTTAGTTGAATTCTTCCTTTCCACAGAGCAGGTTTCTTACATAATACATTCGATATAATTCAAAAAAATTATCAAATTTTCTCTATGAGGCTTTTAACCCTTCTAAGTGGCTACTATTTGCTGCACCTGTGAAATGTTTTGGGCTACGGTTGTATGAATTTTTTTCTCAGAAAAAGACATCATATTCTAAAATTCATTTATTAATTGAATCCATGGATTCTAAGGGACTGAAACTAACATTTGAGTTTGGATCATCGTGTGCTTAAATTCAAGACGAGGCTTCAAAACGTGGAAGAGATCAAGTAGATGCGAAATGCCAACACAAGGCATCAAATATTATTGAATACATTTTAGAGAAATTTCTTGCATTGTTGGATAGAATTCAATATATGAAACAAAGAACATGAAATTGGGTATTTCAAACAATATGGCATCCATGTAATAAAAGTTGGATGTCAATGTTATTAATAGTACATCTCTCTAGGAATATTCATTCAAGTGGGAATACTTTAGGAAGACTTTTGTGTATTATCACCTAACAATACCCTAACTACACAGTGAGATATACCAATATCTCATGATAGTAAGAATAATCTTAGTGGAGCAGAAAACAAGGCATTCAAATGGATAACTAGAAGTTTCACCACGACACCCACGAAACACATGAATTTCTTGGGAATATTTGGCAACGGAACGGACAAAGAGCACAAGGAAGGAAGTGATCAATTGGGCTAACAAAGACATTTGGGTGTGGGAAATAGCCCCTTGGGCACATGAAGGTGATGTGCGACATCAAGGCGGAACACACCTTACTTGCGTTAGAACAATTGAGGGAGACTTGGGTTGCATTTAGACAAGGATGGGGAAACTTGGGAGCATACCCAGGGAGTGGACCCGTATTCCATCAACAACATAGACACACCAGAGAGGTTGGTTCACCCCATTGGGACACCCATAATAAGTCACAATGATTGACACGAAGAGTGCACAAGGAAAGAGGCGTGAACCCAAGGATGGGGTGCAATGGGGTGCACCCATCCAAGAGATGAACAATCGATGGGTGCACGAGCTTTGGATGGGCGTACCAGGTCCATAGAAGGGCACACTGAGTTGGTTGAGTGTGGGTTCTCAAAGGGGTGTGACACACCCAAGAGACATGATGTTTTGCACAAGTAACTCTTGGAGTCCATATAAAATAAAGGACACACAACCAAAGGAAGGCATGGAGAATTTTTGGCAATATATTTGGAGAGAAAGTTTGAGGAAAGTTTAAGGCAATAAACTAAGGCAAAGTTTCCAAGATGGAAGAAAAGTAGCCAAGATTTGGACGTTTTGGAAGGTTTTGGGGAAGTATGGAAACCCAGGTTCGTGGAGGCATGTGAGGAAGAAACAAAAATTGTGTTAGCTTGGTGAAATTCTATGGAAATAAAGGTACATCAAGTATGTGGTTGTGGGGATGTTTGAGGTGTGCCGCAGGTGGTTACAGATATGGTTGCAGAATAATTTCTTGGTGGGATGAATCTATTCTTGAGTGTCTAGGTGAGGTGAAGTGAGTCATTTGACTCTGCAATGTTGTAAAAAGAACTGGTAGAGCTCATGTTGTAACTATTTCACAATAACAAAGACTTTGCTAGGTGTTAGGCATGGTTTATGCTCCCTACATTGTTTTTTTGTTTGTCTTCATTTTGTTCCACAATTGTTCTCTTGGATTCTCATGTTCATGGATGCGTGCTTAAATAAGACTAAGTATTAAACTATGTTAACATTTGTCTAAATAAGAAATATTTTCACTAGAATAGGAGTTTGACTCATTGGTATCCTAGAACAAAGTATGGGTATGCTCTAGTTGAAGAGGCATAGTCTATATCAAGTATTCTTGGTGTGCCAAGAAACCAAGTTAGAACCATCATGGTTCCGCAGACCCTTAGGAGGTGAATGATCACAATATCTAACCAGACATCATGAGGAGTCATGACAAGTGGTATTAGAGAAGATTTGGATCTTCACCACTATTGTAGTAAAAACAATAGTTGGGAAGCGGTGCACTTCTTTTGAAAGACGGTCTAACTGTAGGTTTGGTAAAGGGGTTGATGGACTATCCCATCGAAAAAGCAAACTGAGTGCACACTTTGTGGTTTTTTATGGAAGTGAAAGGAAGAGTTGCAGATGAAGTTGTGACTTGTGTGCATATCAGGATGCACCCCTTGAGCAGGCCAAGAGTAGAGTTTCGCAGCTCAAATTGAGCGCTTGGGAAAGGAGGACGAAAACAATATTGTGGGAGAACTTGTCGCAGACTTGAACGCAGAGGTAGTTAGGAACATACCTTGTTGAATGGTTCAGTAATGTGGTTTGTTCCATCAAAAGTATTTTGAGCCCAGTCCTATGTGCATACGCAGACTAGAGGAAACATTTGTGAGGGTGAACCAAGAACTTGGATGTATAGATGATTATAGGACTCATCAAAAACTCAGGATATTGTAGAGGATTTGCACAAAACTCTTCAGAATACAAAGTGACGAGGAAAAATAAATGACATGGATGGTGCAAGTGACGAAGCTTGGAAGTTCGAGAAATACAATGCAACTCAATTATTCGAGAAACTCGAAGAGGATTTGGATAAGATGAATGAATTTGATGCACAAATAAAGTCTAAGATCAACATAGTAAAGGCATTGGTGGAGAGGACTAAAAAATTGATGCCATCTACATTGGGAGCACTTGAGGAGGAGAGCATCTAACATGAAGGCAACATAGTAGTAAAGAATCAACCCAAAATTCTCATGAGGAGAGGTAGTTTGATTGAGTGTTACCTCTGCTCACAAAATAAATTTGTGAGGAACCTGCCAATGCAAAGAAAGTTGGCTTTGTTGGTTTAGGAGGAGGCTCGACTCACACCAACAACAAAGGATATAGAACCCTTGGAAGATATGGGTGAAGTGAAAAAACCAACAGAAGAGATGAAGAAATCCATGGAAATGTTGGTGGAACAAATGCATGAGTTCAAGGAAATAAGTCAAGGAAAATTTTCACAAAGTGAATAAGTTGAAGGACTTTGCTTTGTGGACACAATGGTAAGTGGGATGAAGATGGATTCCTTGGTTGACACTACGGAAACACATAGTTTTGTGAGTGAATGAGATGTGAATTTTCTTCATCACAAACCTTAGATATGTAATAGAACATGTAAAGTGTTGAAGTCAACAACAACGTCGATGACGGATATTGTTCATTCAACACCATTGAAATTTGGGGAGTGGTTTTGAAACATCGATCTATTGGTATATCCATTGGAATATCATTTGATGACATTGGGATTATACTTCGTCATACTTTCCAATGGAACTCCACTCATTCATGAAAGTCACTTAGTATTCTTATATGAGCCAAAACACTAAGCACACCCCGAATGAAGAAGAGGAATCTTGGGGGGATGCCTAAGATCTCTATGATTGGGTTGATATAAGGAGTTAGTGGGAGCACCAATGAGCCTTGCAATGTTACACAATAATCAAAATTCATCCATGTCGCAACATATCTAGGTAGTTTGTGGCAAGAGGAGAAGCAATTGATGGTCACAAAGACTTCAGTGAAGAAAACCATGGGCAAGGTTGGTCGATTAAGGAAATTGCAGAACCATGAACATGAGTGTAAGAGAGTTAGACTCGTCACTTGCCATGGAGGAGGAGGAACATCACCAAGATAATAATCATCAACAACATGTTGTGGATGTTGTGGAGGGTCGGGTAGCATACTGACCCACTACAGAGACTCCAAGAGTTGAGCCAAGACGATGCATGGAGGAACTCAATCAACAAAAATTGAAGACAAATGTGGAAGAGGTAGGAGTTCAAGATCGACATCCAACAACAATTGTGAACTTTTGTAGGAAGTCCATGGGGATATATGATTTCCAACTTAATGCATAATGAATTGAGGAGTTGGGATTCACACCGAACATGTTTTTTTGGTCATGATATACTTTCACATAGAGCACAAATGAGACACCATGTATGCCAATAGCCTTGGTGGAGGATATAGGATACACTCTACCTGCTAGATGAAGAATAAGGAAACAAGTTGTTGGGAGAAAGCAACATGAATGACAATTCCTAGTGGAGGTGTCATCGAAAGACTCAATTAGGGAAGTTGCATGACAACAGATGGGTTATAGAGGAAACTTTAAAAATTATGACAAGGGGCAGGACCTTGTCCAAAACCAAAGGGGTTCAACTAAGTGAGAAGAACAGGTTGTGACTATATCAGGAGACTCAAAAATACCAAGAATATTTGGACAGGATAACGATGAGGTAGATAGAAAAGAGTTTGTTGAATATTGAGATGTGCATTCTCTAGCAATGAACACAACAGTTGGAAAGATCATCCAACTAGTTTGAAACTTGAGAGGATCCAATGTACATGAAATAAAAATGACAAAGTTGAAGTATCAAAGCCATCAATGATTAAGAGAATCCAAAACTTGGGTGCACTTAGAATAACATTGCAAGGAGAGTTGGTCTTGACAATAACAATTGAGGATACAATAGTTCTTGGGTGGTGATGAGATCTAGAGATGGGAAGAGATGCCATAGATATTGATGGATGTTTCTAGGGATGGAAAAAACTTGGATTGGGGGAGGATGTAAAGTCTCCCATGACACCCACGGAGCACGCATGCTCCTTGCGAAGATTCGGAGATGGGACGGATGAAGAGCATAAGGAAGCGATTGTTTAGGAAAAAAATATTTTTGGGTGTGGGAAGGGGAACCTTGGGAGAACGATGGTCAGATGCGGAATTGAGGGGGAACACACCTTACTTTCCTTATAACAATTGACAAAGACTTGGTTTGTGTTTGGGAAAGAGTGGGGAAACTTCTGAGAAAAACCAAGGAGTGTACCCATTTTCCCTCAATAATATGGGTGCATTGGAGAGGTTGGATGACCCCATCGACACACCTACAAGGAATCAAAACGATTGGAATGAAGAGTGAATAAGGAAAGGGGCGTGTTGTTCCTAAGATTGATTCTAAGGTTCAAAGAATAATGTGAGGCATCAAAGATTTAAAATGAAGTATTTTTATAAGTGCTTTTTCTACCTTCAGTTTTCTGTGAAATGATATTTAAATGAAATTAATAATAAGACAGTACAAAGGTTGTATCCCGTTATCTGAGTTGCAATTATAATGTCAAATATTGTAGAAATGATTTACAAAACTGTTAAAACAAAGTCAGGTATCAATTACAGATAAGTCTCACCTTGTTTGCAGTAGAAGAAAAGTAGAAGATACACCCTTAAAAGAGATAAAAATGCAATAATTCACATAGATCACAGGTCTTGTTTTACTCACAGTAATAACAGAGGAAAAATTGTTATTGAAATAACTTCTGATATATTATTATCACAGTAGATGTAGTACTAAATTGTAATCATTCACTCTTCAATAATTACAGAAACAAATTCAGAGAGATGGAAACACAAAGGAAACACATAACTCAAACTGAACAAAACTTATAATCTATGTCTGCACTTATATTGATATCCAAAAAAAGAGCTTTCTCTTTTACATTTGGCAAGAATCAGCCTAGAATAGATCTAAAACCTATCTATTTATACAAAAATTGTCACAACTGAAAACCGTTGGACTTCCTACAATATCTGCCTAAAAATAGAATACATTCTGAATGAAATAACATCATGCAAATATTGTTGAGTTTTGTTGGAGCTTCATCTATCTCTTCAATTGCTTGTAGATGCAGTTGTTTTCCTTTGTTCTTTAAACTGGGTACACATGTCCATTACAGCCACCAAAATCATTTGGCTTACTATCTTTCCCCTCTTATTTCCTTTCCATTTGTCCCTTCGATTACATTTACTAGGATAAATAATTACAATTGAAGATATGGGGGTGGTAATTGGACAGGTAGCTCAGCTCTGGATCATTATGGGATGGCTAACAATTACGGGGAAGAGTAATTGTTTGCAAATACGATGACGTGGGGACAAGTGTCCAATAAAAAGGTGGGATGAGTGGATTCAAGAATGTAAGTGGTAAGGTAGATGATATCGGGAGCGTGGAGGGTGTGACAGGATGGAGGGTGAAAGGCAAAGTGGGTGGAGGACAGGTGTTGGGTCAATATTCTAAAGGTCCAACGTTAAATAAAATAAAATAAATGACCTAAAGTCCCTTTATAATTTTCTATTTTGTGGGGATGCGAGGAAGTGGTTTTAATGCGCCTTTCATCCCGTAATGAACCTGGTGATGCCACGTACCACCGAGAGAAAATCACAGTTTAAATTGTGGGACCTCCCTTCAAAATTAAACCACGTGGAACTTCGCCCCCTCAATCGATCTCGGTCGTTGATCTCGAGAATTCACAATCCATGATACTTTGGTCTCGATCAGCTTGGTGCTCATGCTAAATTTATCCCTTCCCTGCCATATTTGGTCCCTTTCCTGTTTTATCAGGATTCCAAACCGGTTTAGCATTCCACTAGATTTTGAAATATTATCTGTCAAGTTTCCTTGCAACTTTTCATGGATCCATAATCCTTAAGGAAACAAAATTATCCTTCATGTAACAAGAGACGTTTGTAAGCTCTTCACTGAATGGAAAATTGTTAATTGCAAATGGTAAAATGATTTTGAAATTGGAAGAGATTTATTCACAAAGTCTATCAATCTTCGAAGAATTTACTAAAAACTTAATGGAATTTATTATCTAGTGATTCGCAATCTTTATTGAAGTCATTAACCTTAATCAATCATAGATTCCATTAACACTTCGACGATTTGACGTTCGGAAGTTTTGGATGTGAGAGGGAAGAAATATCCTGAAGGCCGAATTCATGGAGGTGTTAATCTCTTACTAATCACTTTTATGTTTTAATTAATAATGTTTTAAACATTCAGTTAGCCTTAAGTACTTTGGCGGTTTGGATTTCGAGATTTTTGGATGTAGCATGATAGAAAACCTTCAAAGGTCGAATTCCCAGAATAATTTATTAATACTTAATTATGATTAATTAAATTTATTTAAATGTTTTATTAACTCTTTAAAATAGTTTTTACTTTTTATAATATTCATTACTTCGACACTTAGATATTGTATGTGCCTTATTAACCAGTGGATTTATTTTAAAATTAAAAGGCAATTCTCTAAGTTTTTTGCTTTTTGGGTGAGAATTTTATTTCTAAGAGGCAAAATCTAAATTTCATAACCTCAAAATTATACGTGTTCTAACATAGGCTCCATCTGGGGATTGTGGCTCCCTGTGAGGCGTAGAAGAACAATATACCAAGTGCCTTTATTTCGTAAATGGAGTCATTATTTCTTTTGGAAACATTTTCCAGTTTTATTTAAGAATTAACCATACATAGAAAAATGAACTTAACCAAATCTCAAAAACCTTCAAAACATACTTAATGATTGATCTCAAGTTAGGCTATTTAAGATTTCCTTTTCCTAAAATTGATTTCAGAATTGTTTAAAGTAATCAAAATAATTTTAACTAGAATATCATGCTTCAACCGACTTTGTTTTCTTCAAGGTTAGGCAGATGTAACTTATTTATTTAGGGAATCCTTAGTTGGTTCAGGATGTAAATATCACTGGAAAGAGAACTAGATAACAAAGTATGATATATGGATATGTATGACAACCTTACAGATATCATAGATATTGCTTCACTGCCAGGGAGCTTGTTTAGTACCCCGGTGAAGTTATCTACTTCTACCATTGAATATACTTTCACCACTTTAATTTCCATTTCGTTGAGATGAGGGAAATCGACATACAAATTTCCTTTCATCATCTCTTTTGGACAAGAAGGGGGGAATCAAATTATGAATTTCCTTTCACCATATGTCTTATATTTTAATATGTTGAAGTGGGGGCAATCAATCTCTATGTAGCATACAAGGGATGATATATGTTTAAAAATTTTAAACTGAAAATAAGGTCTGTCAACAATTTTGAGAATACTCTAAAACTAACGTTCTTCCAATTTTCAATACACCTTTGCCTAAAGGGAATTTTTTTTATGAGAATTTTAATTTTTTCAAGGATCAACCTTGCGAGAATTAGTCAGTTTAAAGTCCGATAGAAGAGCTAAAATTATCAGGATTAGCCTAGACATACTTTTTCAATTAAAATCAAAGGAACATAAATATTTTTTCCTAATCTTGTTTTGAAAATATGTTTTTAAGTTTTCAGAGTCAAGGTAGGTTTTTGTCTTTATATGAAGACTAAAAGAAAATAAGAAAGGAGAAAGAAAATCATAAGTGGATCAGAACTTGGGGATAGTTAAAAAATTTAGCCAATCACGGATTTGAAGGATCCAAATTAAAAATATCCTAATCCTACACAAGTTTTAGTTTTTAGTTCAGACTTCCTTCGAGATTATTTATTATTATTTTTATTTTCATTTCAGAGATGGCTTTAGAATTTATCAGCAAGACACTTCAAGTTATAATTTTATACATTTCTAATTTTTAGGTTAGGTGATAATATTATCATGAGAAAAACTTCCTTCGCCTTCGTTTCAAAATAATTTGTAATTCTTATTTGAACTATAAGAAAAGTAGGGACTCGTACCTTATTTTCCTTTTGAAATTTCAGCAAGGCAGATTATTTATTTATCACATGTTTTTTAGATAAATCAAATGCTTGAAAGATGAGTGTTGAGTTTTTATTCAGCCTCATCTCTTGTTCAACAAGATCTATTCTGCAAAAGGAATGAAATATAAAATGTCAGATAATACTGTAGAATAGAGATGATATGTGATACAAATGTTTTTTTTTTTTTAATGATGTCAAGCAATCATCAACTTATTGAAATTATTTACAACAAATGATCAAATGACTCAGATAGTTTACAAAAAGAAAAGAAAAATTGAAAATTAAAATAGCCAATGTCAATCCAATCCGATATATACAATGGAAATCCAAAATGTAACTATTGCATGAAATGTTTTAAATAAAACCCATTGATAGGGGCCTTGAGAATCTCTCCATTAAGAGTTTTCAGCGAGAATGAGTTTTTTCCCTTAGCAGTCGCAATTTTGAAAGGTCGCAATTTTGAAAGGTCTGAACCAAAGATGATCGAATTTTCCATGTTTCCCTGCATCTTCCTTTCTAGCTCCGTGTCTTTAGATTTTTTTTATCAAAAAGGGATTTCATATTATCCTTGTATTTTTTAAGCTTATCATCCACTTCTACTATGTTTTTCTAAACTTGGATGATTTGATTTGTTCTTCTTGTAACATCATTTGTCTCTGCATTTGCATCCTACCATAGTTTCATCACAGGAAGAGCAACATTAATAGGAAGGATAACATCATTACATTAAACTAATTATAAAGGAGACATACCTATAGATTTCTTGGTACCAATTCGGTTTCCCCATAAGGAATATTTTAAGTGTATATGCCAAGATTTTTTATTTTATGTAAAAAAATTCTTGATTATAGTCATCAAACTCTTGTTAGATAATTCAGAAGGATCAGATCCTGTCACTGAGAGGGGGGGGGAGGGGGGTGGTGAATCAGTGACACAATTTTTTTATCAATTTTCTTTTATTTATGCAAACATAATTTTGACACAATATTTTATCGTGGAACCCAATTGGGAAAAACAAAAAACACTTTTCTATTAACTGCAAAAATTGTTTTACATGTTACATAGAAGGAAGATATTCTTCCTTTTCGATCACCACCAACTAATCATGATGCACCCACACACTTTTTCACCAGCACCAATTGGTAGGAGGCTATGACCCCCTATTTAGTCAGCTACAACTGACAAGGAAGCACCAACTCCCTCTGCAGGCACCAACCTGCCCTTGCACCACCCAACCAACCTTATTTTCTGAATCTGGAAAAACTTATATATCAAGTCTTTACTGCATCTTTCTTTGCTTCTGAAATTTAATATATCTTATGATTCATACTGTAGAGTCACACACTTATCAACACTCTTCCTCATTTATATAATATTCAAAACGGTGTGAGAGTGATACACTGTGTCCCTTTGTTTGAAATATCGCACCTCTTTGTTTAACTTAACCATAATCATTTTTTTATCATTTTTACCATGGAGGCATTTCATAAATTGATCATAGATATGGATCAAGTTCATCTTCTAAATTGATCCTAAATCTCTACAATTATTTCAGAAACCAAGATCATTAGAGGCACTTCCTTCAAACCATTACATGTGACCGATAACGCAAATCCACGATCTTATCAAATTTAGTGATGCTTTATCTCTTCCCTTTTCTATATCTTGTTCCATATGACCAACGACGATGACCAAAAGCTAGGCCAAATGAGTGCTTAAGCGCTTATCAGAGTCAAAGGTCATGATTTAATCTCCCTTTAGGATTGTCGAAACTTTAGGATTTCTCCCTTTCAGGACTTCGGGACTTGAAGACCTTTCAAATATTCCAAATACGATTTCCCGAAGAGATCAGACAATTTATTTCACAGAACCAAATCAATGGTCAGATTTTATCCTTACACTATCCTTCCATTGTAATATGATCCAACGATTGAGAATACACCCGAACTGATCTTCAAATCAGACGAATCATTTCCACTTGTCCTTGTTGATGTGGTATATCAACATGGTCTATCACATGTCCTTTCTCACATGGTCTGCTTACGTACATATCCTAATGTGCCACATATAAATCTCCTTGATCTAACGATCATAATAGTATCCGAAGGGTATCTCAAATCGACGACTGAGAGTGACTTCGGAATTTCGAATTTCATGACTTCGGTTATTTCGATATCTCAACTTCACAATTATTTCAAAGTGATATTTCCTGAAGCGTAACCTCCTCACATATTTATACTTGAAATGAATGATCTTAGATTGACGACTTGATCTATCTGCAATGCTTCTTTGCCTTGTTTTTAAATCCAATGACCCTCTTTAATTTCTTATCATATCCTTCCACTTAATTTGATCCGATGGTTGATGAAGATTCAGTTAATCAAGATCTCACCCTTTCTGCATATCCTATCCTTCCACTTAAATTGATCTGACGGCTGATGGAGATTCGGATAATCGAATTCTCATATTTTTTCAGCTTATCCTATCCTTCCACTAGAAAGTGATCCAATGGTCATGAAGAATCTTGGAGCAGATTAACGATCAAGGATGATTTTAGAACTAGAACTTGCGATTGACTTAACCCATCACCCATGCTCCACAACTTGAATTTGTGCATTTGTTGGTGAGTCAAACACAATCATCGATCTTTGAAGCTATAAGATTTGATGGTCCTGACTAATTGCGAGATTGTAATTAGCAAGTCATTTAATTCTTCTTTCACTCTCTGCAATTCGTCCCTACCGTTGATCTGCGCTTGCGTATTTCAGTCTTTGTAAATCTTCATATGACCTCTGACTGTGACCAGGTGCCTATCTAAAGGGTTATTCGGAGATGCGAGCTTCGAGTTTTTCACTGTATGCTGCAACCAATATTTTGATCTCCGAATCGACGAATTACAGGAAATGGGCGCTAGCTCTTCTTCCTAGCCTTGTCTCACATGTGACCTCGGGCTATGACCCAGGGCTGAACTCATGAGTGATTCGCAATTTCTATGAATCACAAATACACGAATTTGTTTATCTGTTGCCTAGACCCCTCCTTCCATCCAATGACTAGGATATATTCGAAGCTTCGGACTTCGTAACGCTCTCATGTGCTTTTAATCTCTACATACCATCCTATTATAACTTTGATTTTTATTCACTAACTCTCCTGAGCTTTAATCTCTTCATATCATCCAATTGCTTGACATCAACCATTATATGCTAACTGTATATTGTTGATATCAATGAAAATTCGTCATACCAACTTATCACCACATCAAAGACATTGACTATGGACATCAATGAAAATACTTCAATGACACTCTATCCAACAATCTCCCCCTTTTTCATTGATGGAAACACACCAACTTAATACACAATCTCTCCCTGTGATGATGCTTCTCTCTGTTGAAGTTATTCTCCCCCTTTGACATTAATGGAAAATGGTTGCTTCCCTTATGATAAAGCTCTACCAGTATAGTGTTGATTAGAGTTTTGAACACAGGTAACTTCTCCTGTAATCAGAATTTTTCCCATCATAACTGAATGACTCCTTCTTATTTTGATTGTTGTCTCCCGCTGATTTGGTGCCGACTGATGCATTTTTTTTTTTTGGAGAGATTTAGGTTGGAAGAAGTATTACTCCCAATTTGTGCCTGAGATATTCAAATACATCTCTACTTAAGGGTTTTGTGAAAATATCTTCCACATGTTCTTGTGTTGGAACATATTCCAATTTAATGTTCTTTTTTTAAGCCTAATCTCTTAGATAGTGTTATTTTTTGGGAATGTGTTTTGATTTGGAGTTTTGAACAAGGTTCTTGGAGAGACTTATCATGCTTGTATTATCACAGTGGATAGTAGTAGGTTATTCAAATATTATTTTGATGTCTTGTAAGGTTTTTTTCATCCATTCGACTTGTGTGCAACATTTTGTTGTTGCAATATACTCAGCTTCAGTGCTAGACAATGAAATTGAGGATTATTTCTTTCTTATCCAAGCTACCAATGATTCTCCCAAAAATAATGCTCCTCCACTGGTACTTTTCCTGTCATCTACAATACTTACCCAATATTCATCTGAATAGGATTTTAAGGTGAATGAATCCTTGCTAAGGTACCACAAACCAATATCTATGGATCCTTTCAAATACCTGAAGATTCTTTTTACATCTTGAACATGGCTCTCCATTGGTCCTGCTTGGAATCTAGCCACCATCCCAACTGCTTGCTTGACATCAGGTCTGGAAGTTGTTACATAGAGTAAACTCCCAATCATTGATATGTAGTGTTTTGGATCTAC
This sequence comes from Picea sitchensis, assembly GCA_010110895.2. Taxonomy (NCBI): domain Eukaryota; kingdom Viridiplantae; phylum Streptophyta; class Pinopsida; order Pinales; family Pinaceae; genus Picea; species Picea sitchensis. The sequence continues at coordinate 19,412 of SNQJ01S0110205.1, forward strand.
ATATTTTGACTCGTCTTCCTTACTTAGTTTGCATCCAACTATCATAGGTTTACTAACAGGTTTGCAATCCTTTAACTGGAATTTATTAAGCATATATTTTACATACTTAGACTGATGTATAAAGACTCCTCTTCTGGACTGTATTATTTGTAGTCCTAGAAATAAATTCAGTTCACCAAGAAAAGACATTTCAAATTCTTGTTGCATCCTCCTAGCAATGTCATTACTCATTTTTTCATCATCACTACCAAATATAATATCATCAACATATACTTCCACAATAATCATGTTATTAAAAACAATTTTATAATAAAGATTGTTGTCTGTTGATCCTTTTTTGAGGCCTTGTTTTTGTAAATAAGAATCTAGCCTTGCATACCATGCTCTGGGTGCTTTTTTTAGCCCATAGAGTGTTTTCTTTAATTTACAGACATAGTCTCCTTTGTTAGTTAATTTGAATCATTTTGGTTGCTCAATATAGACTTCCTCTTCTAGGTTTCCATTGAGAAATGCTGACTTGACATCCATTTGGTACACTTTAAATTTCTTGTAGCTGGAGAAAGCTAAGAACATCCTAATTGCCTCTAATCTGGCCACGGGTGCAAAGGTTTCTTCATAGTCTACTCCTTCGACATGAGCATACCATTTACATACTAATCTGGCTTTGTTCCTAATTACTTACCCATTCTCATTCATTTTATTTTTATACACCCATTTAGTTCCAATGAAATTTTTATTTTTTGGTCTTGGAACGCGTTCACAAGTTTGATTTTTTTCAAATTGATCCAATTGATCATTCATATCATTGAGCCAGTTCTCATATTTACATGCCTCTTTGATTGAGTTGGGCTCAATTTATGAAAAAAATGTTATTTCTGTTTGATACAACAATTGTCTTCTTGTGTGCACTCCATCATTCTTATTTCCAATAATCAATTCTTCGGGATGATTCTTTTGAGTCATTCTTGAGAGTTTTTTTATGTCTCTTATTGGGGATTCTTATCTTATCTCTTCTTCTTGAATATCTTCTTTGTCTTCAATAGTATCCATATCATCCTCTTCCCTTTCTTATTTATTCTCTTTTACTTCCTCTGATTGTGTACCAATTGACTCATCATCATCCTCATCTTTACTGTCAAGTATAGTTTCTTGATTTTTGATCCTTATAATTTTTAGATCATCCACCTTGACATATGCACTATCAACAATCTTAGTCTGATATTGTAGCATATGTATTCTTTCTTGTTAGAACCATATCCAAGAAAAATACCTTCATCATATCTGGCATCAAATTTTCCGAGATTCTCATCAAGCCTTTTGATGTACCACTTACTTCCAAAGACTTTGAAATATTTTACTGATGGAGATATTCCAAACCATAGTTCATAAGGAGTCTTATTATTATTAACCCTGAGCTGACCTCTTTTCAATATGTATATTGCAGTGCTTACAACTTCCCTCCAATATCCATCGGACAATTTTTCGTCTTTAAGCATAGTCCTTGCATCCTCCTGAACTATTTTATTCCTTCTCTCAACAATCCCATTTTGCTGAAGTGTTCTAGCAGCAAAGAATTGTCTTTTTATTCCATGGGTTTCACAGAAGAGATCAAACTCTTTTAAAGTGAATTCATCACCATTGTCTGATCTAAGGCATTTGATTTTTGTCTCCTTTTCATTTTAAACAAGGATTTTAAAGGCTTTGAATTTGTTAAGTGCTTCTGATTTTTCTTTGAGAAAGCATATCCAACCCATTCTAGTAAAATCATCAATGAACAAGATAAAGTAGGACTATCCTTGCAATATATTGGTCCTTGTTGGTCCACAAAGGTCAGTGTGAACAATCTCTAAAGGTTTTGAGGTTGAGTATTCTTTTTCTTTGAACCTTATTCTAGTTTGATTTCCTAGTTTATAGTGTCTAGACGTAGTATTTGATGGCTTTATGATATTTGGAAAGTTTCTTACCACACCAAGATTTATAAATTTCAATAGATTGTCAAAGTTAATATGCCCCAACCTTCTATTCCATAGACAACTTTCATCGACTAGATTCATATGACATTCCTCATTCAATTTTTCATCTAGTATATACACATTTTCGAGATTTCTAGGAGCAGTACCAGCCAATTTTCCTGTGTCTTCTCTCCTAATCGCAAATTTCTGGAAATCAAAGATGCAAAAGTGCCCCTGATCACAAGTTTGGGTGACACTTAATAGGCTAGGTTTCAGTTTTTCAACAAGAAACACATCCTTGGTTTTGTCTTTTCCCAAACTCACAGTGCCTTTCCCAAGTATGTTACCTAAAGCATTGTCACCAAATGTAACTTTACCTTTTTGTTTCTTTAATTTCAAAAACTTGTCTTTTTTTCCTGTCATATGTTTTGAGCACCCACTGTTAACATACCACATATCTTCCTTATCCTGGGCTTTTAAGGCAATAAGGCATTCCTTCTTTGGTTTTTTTTCTTTCCAAAACTTCTTTTTCTCTCTAATGAATATTGGTTGTTCTGAGACTTCAATTAATTTGCAATTACTAGCCTTATGTCCATAGTAATGGCATCTGAAGCATTCTAGGTCCACGTCTTGTAGAGGTTAAAAGGAGTTATATTTTCTATTGTTGATTTGATTTACTACTTGGTTATATTTACAGTTATAGTTATTAACCCTCAAAATTTTCCTTCTATATGTTCTACAATTCATAGCTTTGTGTCTGAAATTAGAGAATGCAAAGCAATAACAAAAGAAAATATGAGGATACATGTTTTGATAGAAATCATTTGGTATTGTCTTATCTTCCTTCTTGATGGGTGGAAGTGGTCCTCTGGAGTTCTGATAATTTCTTGTCTTCTCTTCATTTTTCTTCTTGAATGTACTGAAGAGAGTATTTGCATAATATTTTGAATTAACTTGGATTTCTTCTTGAGAATAGCCTATTCCAGTTTTATTACTTGAATCCCTTTGTGTGGTAATAATGGTATCCAATATTTTAGAGCTATTCCCATATCTTGTTTGAATGAGTTTTGTATCAAGTTCTTTTCTTAGGTGAACTATTTCTTCCTCCATTCTTTCGTAGGTTATTTGTTTTTATTTAACAGACTTTTCTAGACTTTATTTGATCCTATTTGCTTCTAGGATTTGGGTTTTCAGGTTTCTCATGAGTTTTTCCATCTCCCGTTCTTTTTGTTCATTTTTTTCCTTTTGTTTAACCACAAAACTTTTCATTTGTCTATATCTGGTTTTGTATTTTCTTAATTCATCCAAGGCATTGAGAAGTTCTTCTTCCATATTAACTTTTTCTTCATCTTCTGAATCTTTCTCATGTTTAATTTCTTCTATCTCAATAGACTCTTCAATACCTAGAAAAAGGACTTCATCATCATCACTGTCACTAGATTTTGATGAACTGTTGTTTTCTTCTTTTGAGTAAAAGTTCTTTTTCCCTTTGTAAAACATTTTCTTGTAGTTGGGTTTTTCCTTTTTCTTGTATTGTTTTCTTCATCTTCAGGGTCCTCCTTGGGATAGGGACACTTGGCTTCAAAGTGGACAACGTTGCCATAGTTAAAACATTTGAAAGGAAGCTTTCCTTTTTACTTCCCTGATCCTTTCTGAAGTTTTTTAATAAAATTGGCTTCTTCCACATCATATTCTTCATCATGGATGGATTGAGGTTTCTACTTCTGATTATTTGTTTTCTTGAGCACCTTGAAGGTTTCCTCTCCTTGTGGTAGGTTCTCATGTCCTAATATTAACTCATAGGTTGTGAGGATTCCATACAATTCATCCATGGTGAGTTTATCTAGATTTTCTCGATCTTCAAGAGTGGATAATTTAGGATTGTATAGAATAGCTAGTGTTCTTAGTATTTTTTCAACTAGCTCATTGTTTGATACTTCTACTCTGAGTCCTTTGATTGCATTAATAATATTATCAACTCTTTCGAAGTACTCAGAAATATTTTCCTCATCCTTCATTTTTAGGCCTTCATATTGTACTCTGAGAGTCTAGAGGTTGGCCCTCTTAACCTTGGAATCTCTTGCATATATAGTTGCCAATTTATCCCAGAGTTGTTTTTCATTATTACAGTTTACTACTTAGGAAGGATTTTCTTACTCAGTCCATCTTGTAGTGTGTTTAAATCTTTTGCGTGTTCCCAAAAATTTTTGTTGTCTTCTGATTCTATAGGAGTGTCTTTTGGAACGTCATATCCCTTCTCAACTAATGTCCATACTATTGGACAACTGAGAGGGGGGGAGTGAATCAGTTGTTACCGTGCTTAAACAATTATTCTTCTTTTAAACTCTTTGCAGAAACACTGAATGATGATCACAATAATGCAAGGAAATAAACAATGGCACTTTCAGCATCATTCACATATATGAGAAACACAGAGACAAATATTTCCCGAGGAAACCCATACAGGGTAAAAACCTCTTTTCCTTTATATGATAAGTAATAGTTACATTCTTTACATTATCATACATATGAGCACCAACTCATAATGAGGCCAAAACCTTTGTTTTGCAAGCTGCTACTTGCTGAGAGCACCAACTCTCTATTTTCTCTAGCACCCACTAGAAGGAAGCACCAACTCCCTGGTTTCTCTGGCACCAACTAGAAGGAAGCACGAACTCCCTGGTTTATCTAGCACCAACTAGAAGGAAGAACCAACTCCATGAGTTTCTCTAGCACCAATTAGAAAGAAGCACCAACTCCTTCAGTGTTTCCAGCACCAACTGGATGGAAGCACCAACTTCCAATCATACAGGCACCAACCTATATAACAGAGAACAAGAGTTCTCCCTTGC
>SNQJ01S0110205.1:31835-57692 GCA_010110895.2 Picea sitchensis
AAGTTGATGTACTAACTTACCCAAACGGGGCCCACATGACTTTTGGCGCTTCATCTCCTAGGGTTAGGTTTTTGGATGTATAGGGTTTTTGGCATTTTTTCTTATTGTAAAAATGTCTTCAGAGCCTCATTGTAATCTTCTTCTTGCGAATGCACGCTGTCGTCACATCTCTTCTCAGAGATAAGCTGCCACCATTCCAGCAAGCTTGTTTCCGCTGCATTTTACAGTTTCAGCTTATTTCGTTATTGAATAGAAAACCGGTTTTACTATATCTCTGTTATTTTACGTTAAGAACCTGTTAATAAGATGTATTCATTTCGTTCTGCTCATAAAATCTAGATCAGTGGTATCAAAGCGGTCTACTCCTTATCGTCTTAATGAATGTCCCCAACGAGGTCGGACTACAAAGAGTTGGGTCTCGAGCTTGTTTCTCTTGAGGAAAGAAGCTCTCACATGCCCAAGAGACCTCCCATGGAAGGAGAAAATAAAGATGACAGGATAGGATATCCTTTCAAATTGTTGATTGAGGAATCCCTCACGCAACAGAGAAACGAGATGATGGATAGTTTCACGCAAATCCTTCGACGACTACCAACATGCGATGCATCTTCTTCGAACGGAGGCATCGCCCCCGTCAAGGTACAAATAAACTTTGATATTCCTATATTTGAAGGTCATATAGATGCAAATGTTGTAGACAAGTGGTTGAATCTACTAGAAGGGTATTTTTCTGTCCATAACTTATTGAATAAAGAAAAGATTACTTTTGCACTCCTCAAAGTCGTTCCCCATGTCAAAGATTGGTTGGAAACTTTCTATGAGCAAAAGGAAACAGAGGAAACCTCATTATTTTCAGTCACGACCACCTGGGAATTCTTCAAGGATGCTATTAAGGAACAATACTACCCTATAGGAAGTTATGACGACCTATATACCAAATGGACCACACTGCGGCAACAAAGAGACCAAGCAGTGCCAGATTTCACAAATATCTTCCATACCTTGCGCACCAAGTTGGGTATCAAAGATTTCGAGCGACATCTGGTGCTCAAGTATCGTGGTTCTCTACATAGATACATCTAGACCAAAATGGAATTTCTGGACATCTCATCCTTGGGTGCAACCTACCGATATGCCATCAAAATCGAAATCAAAACAAAAGATGCAACAATTTGGGCCTGGGAACCCCTCACAACAAAATCCAGGAAAGGGTGGCTCCGACCCACCAAACAAAGGATAGAGAAAAGATGGACAGTATTAGGACAACCAATCCAAGCCACAAGTAAAGAAGGACACTGGAAAGACAAAGAAAGATATCGGGAAGTGGTGCGACTTCCATAAGATCCCTTGGCATAACACTGCTGAATGTCACTCAAAGAAGTCACTGGTGGACAAAGTGAAAGCCTCTGAATCAGATGCAGATTATGACTCTGAGTCAAAACCAAAAAGGGGAAGATGGATCATTGACACGGAACCCAGTGCCACTGTTTCTACCACCAAGCTCCATCTTGGTGAACCAGACGAACCAGAAGAAGGAGAGCGCCTCTTCCATTCAAAGATGTGGGTAAAAGGCACCCCGTTTCACTTCATCGTTGATAGTGGTAGCCATAAGAATCTCATCTCAGCAAAGGTTTTCAAGCGGCTGGCCCTGCCAACAATGCCGCACCCACAACCATACACCATTGGATGGCTCTGCCAAGGAAGCGATCTCTGCATCAACCAACAGTGTCGACTGTCATACGGCATCAAGCCCTTCAAAGACGAGGTATTGTGTGATGTTGCTCCTCTCAAAGTTTGTGATGTTCTTTTGGGCCAACCTTATTTATGGAAACGTCATGTTGTATATGAGTCTAGGCCTTGTAGTGTTATTATTACTTTGAATAGGAAATTGTACAAGATACTCGAGGCAGTCCCACCTAGTGCTATTTCCTTGATCTCTGCTAAGAAATGCGGGAAGGTCATCTCTTAGATGGGGAAGTTTGTCTTCTTCATGATTCTCTCTCAGAATAAGAGAAAGATCATAGCCACATCCAGGGTATTTGCAGCCGACCTCTCCACACAGCAGAAGAAAGTAGATAAGGTCATGGAAGAATACTCAGATATCTTCTCCTCACCTACAAGGGTACCTCTACACTGCCAGGTCAAGAACCCCATTGATCTGACCCCCAGCGCACCGCTACTGAATGGGCCAGTCTATTATTTCTCTTTGTTAGAGAATGAGGAGATCAAGCGACAGATCCAAGAACTACTCCACAAGGGACACATTCACCCCAGCTCATCACCTTGCGGGAGCCCAATCGTGTTGGTACAAAAGAAAGATGGAACCTAACGAATCTGTATTGATTACTAGGCTCTGAATAAAATCACAGTCAGAAACCAATACCCGATTCCCCAAATCGATGACCTCATTGATCAACTCACGAGGGCCAAATACTTCAGTAAGATTGATCTGAAGTCTGGCTACCACCAGGTCCCAATAGAATAGATATATGTATGGAAGACCGCCTTCAAGTCAAAGGAAGGCCTTTTTGAATGGTTGGTCATGCCCTTTGGTTTGACAAATGCTCCATCCACTTTCATGAGGATGATGGATGATATCCTGTGACCATTCACCAATACTTTTGTAGTGGTGTATCTGGATGACATTCTAATTTACAGAAAGACTTGGGTTGAACACGTGTAGCATATTCAGCAGGTTCTGCATACCCTACACAACACAAGCTATATGCCAACTTGGAAAAATGCTCCTTCGGCATGGACAAGGTCCATTACCTGGGCTACATCATTGATCAACATGGAATACATGTGGATCCATCCAAGATCCAAGTCATCCATGACTGGCCAGCCCCAACAACACTCACTGAGCTTCGTAGCTTCTTAGGCCTTGCTAATTTCTACTGCAGGTTCGTGTTGGGTTTCTCCCATATTGCATGGGCCCTCATCCAAATAAACAGAGGTGGTGGTAAGGAGAAATTTGCGTGGGGCCGGTCCCAACAACAAGCGTTCAATGATTTGAAGAAACACTTGTGCTCAACCCCAGTACTTTCACTACCGGACCTGCAGTATCCTTTTGAGATCGAGACAAACACTTCAGACTATGTTGTGGGTGTCGTTCTCACTCAGCATGGCCACCCCATGGCCTATCATAGTGATACATTGTCAGATACTATCTGTAAGTACCCTACTTACGACAAAGAGACAATCATCCACAATGATCATAAGCCACTGTAGTTCATGCAGACGCAGGGAAAATTGTAGAATGACTGCCATCAAAAGTGGTCCACATACTTGCAGCAATTCCACCTCAACATCAAGTATAAAATAGGAAGCACCAATCGCGTCACTGATTGCCTTAGTAGACTTCCAGTCATGGCACTCACCATGGTGCTAGACTCTTGTAACCATGAGACATCTGGATAGCCCCAAATCTATGAGACAGACCCTGACTTCGCCACCACCTACCAAATGTTGCGTAAAAACACAGTTGTCGATAATTTCCATCTTTACGATGGGTTGTTGTGTCATCTGGGCCATAGTTGTGTTCCATCAAGTGAGTGAGCGAAGCTGATCTGGGAAGCCCACTACAGTTGGGTGGCAGGACACTTCAGTGTTGAAAAGACAGTGGCGATGCTACAAAAACATTTCCACTAGCCAAAACTTCGACAAGAGGTCAACAAGTATATCAGGTCCTGCACTGCCTACGCTATTGCCAAGCCGACCACTAAGAAACAGGGCCTGTACACCCCTCTTCCTACTCCTGATAGGCCATGGGAATCCATCTGAATGGACTACATGTCAGGCCTCCTGTCCACCAAGAGGGAAAATGACTGTGTTTTTGTGGTTGTTGATTTCTTTTTTAAGATGGTGATTCTGGTTTCCTGCAAGAAGAGCATCACAGTAGAGGCCACTGCAAAGCTCTTCTTTGAATGATTCTGGGTAAATTTTGGAATCCCACAAACCATTGTCTCAGATTGGGATAGTCGATTTCTCATCACATTCTTGTCGAGCCTCTGGTCACTACTGGACACCAAGCTCACCAAATCCACGGCCTTCCACCCCCAGATAGATGGCCAAACTGAGGTTGTAAATCGAATGATTGTGCATATCTTTCACATGTATAATTCAAATCACCCTCGCACATGGGATGAGAGCCTTCCATATGTCCAACATAGATACAACCGATACCTGCATAGCTCAACCGGACACAGCCCCTTTCAAGTGGGGTTGGAATTCCAACCATTGGGGACCAAAGATGTTGCACTTCCCCTTGCGGTCACCTCGACTGACTCATCTCCTGATCCAACTGAAGTTGACAAAGCCACCCAGCTCATTGAGAAGATCTACCACATCTTCCAATAGGTTCAGGATATCCTATAGAAGTCCAATGACAAGTACAAGTATCACCATGATCAACATCGTGTGCCGCTAAAGTTTCAGGTGAGCGACAAAGTTTGGTTGCACTTGTAGAAACAATGCCTTACAGGACCCCATCGGAAGCTTTGCCCACTCCGTTATGGGTTGTACACTATCACCAAGTTTGTGGGGGATAATTCTTTTGAGCTCAAAATTCTTCCTTTCCTTGGTATGCACCCAGTGTTCAACGTGGATCTCCTTCGCCCTTATTTCCCACCATTATTGGACACCTCAGAAGTAGAAGAACAATTGACACCAACAGATCTCAACCCCGACTGCCTACAATAGGAATCCTATGATCATATTGTGGACAGATAGATCAAGGGCACTCGACAACAAAGGATCCATCTTTATCGAGTCGCCAAAGCAGGGCAACTCCTGCACCAAGGCAAGTGGCTCACCCGAGGCCAAATTCAGCAGAAATTTCCTCATCTGATGGGGGACCTCAACGCAATGGAGACCATTGCTTCCTAAAGAGGGGGGATTGATCCATATGGATATCAATGGCCACCCACCTTTTCCAACTGGCTCAAAACAATTTTCTGATAATTTTGGCAATTTACTATTTTTAGAAGTTTTAACTTGCAGGGCGATTTTGAGGGCCTAAATGAAGGTTTTTTGGGATCGAGCTCCTAAAAAATATCCAAAGTCATGATTGATCCCCCAAAATTAATCTCCTTGATGATACCTTTCCAACGGGCTATCACACACCTAAAACAGAGATCGTATGCAAAAGTTACGACCCTGGGAAGTTGATGTACTAACTTACCCAAGCGGGGCCCACATGACTTTTGGCGCTTCATCTCCTAGGGTTAGGTTTTTGGATGTCTAGGGTTTTTGGAATTCTTTTTTATTGTAAAAAGGACTTCATAGCATCATTGTAATCTTCTTCTTGCGAATGTGCACTTCCATCACATCTCTTCTCAGAGATAATCCGCCACCATTCCAGCAAGCTTGTTTCCGCTACATTTTACAGTTTCAGCTTATTTCGTTATTGAATAGAAAACCAGTTTTACTGTATCTCTGTTATTTTGTGTTAAGAACCTATTAATAATCCATATTCATTTTGTTCCGCTCATAAAATCTAGATCACCAACACCAACTGGTAGGAGGCTACAACCCCTTGTTTAGTCAGCTACAACTGACAAGGAAGCACCAACTCCCTCTACAAGCACCAACCTTCCCTTGCACCACCCAACCATCCTTATTTTCTGAATCTGGAAAAACTTCTATATCAATTCTTTACTGCATCTTTCTCTGCTTCTGAAATTTAATATATCTTTTGATTCAGACTGCAGAGTCACACACTTATCAACACTCTTCCTTGCTTATATAATCTTCAAAGTGTGAGAGTGATACACTCTGTCCCTTTGTTTGAAACATCGCACCTATATTTTTAACTTAACCATAATCATTGTCTTATCATTTTTACCATGGAGGCATTTCATAAATTGATCACAGATATGGATCAATTTCATATTCTAACTTGATCTTGAATCTCTGCAATTATTTCAGAAACCAAGATGATCAAAGGTGCTTCCCTCAAACCATTACATGTGACCGATAATGCAAAACCATGAGCTTATCAAATTTAGAAACGCTTTATATTTTTCCTTTTATATCTCTTATTCCATATGACCAATGACGATGACCAGATTCTAGGCCAAACGAGGTCTTAAGCGATTATCAGAATCAAAGGTCACGATGTAAGCTCCCGATGGACGACTCTCCGAACTTCAGGATTTTTCCCTTTCAAGAAATTAGGACTTGAAGACCTTTCAAATATTCCAAATATGATTTCCTGAATAGATCGGACGGTTTATTTCGTGAAACTGGATCAATGGTCATATTTGATCCTTACACTATCCTTCCATTGTAATATGATCCAACGATTGAGAGCACACCTGAAGTGATCTTCGGATCAGACGACTCATGTCCACTTATCGTTCCCGATGTGGTGTATCAACATGGTCTGTCACATGTCCTTGTTGACATGGTCTACTGACATAGATATCGCAATGTGACACATATTCATCTCCTTGATCTAACTGTCAGAATACTATCCGAAGGGTATCTCAGATCGACGGCTGAGAGTGACTTTGGAATTTCAAATTTCGTGACATCGAGTATTTCAATATCTAGACTTCACAATTTTTTCGAAGTGATATTTCCCAAAGCATAACCTCATCACATATTTATACCCGAAGTGAATGATGTTCGTTTGATCAAGATCTTAGATTGACAACTCGATATGTCTGCGATGTTGCTTTGCCTTGCTTTTAAATCCAATGACCCTCCATCTTTTCTTATCTTATTCTTCCACTTAATTTGATATGATGGCTGACAGAGATTCGGATAATCGAGATATCATCCTTTATTCTTATCCTATCCTTCCACTTAAGGTGATCTAACGGCTAACAGAGATTCAGATAATCGAATTATTAGATTTTTTCGGCTTATCATGTCCTTCCACTAGAAAGTGATCCAACGGTCTTGAAGACTCTCGAATAAGATTAACAATCAAGGACGATTGTGGAACCACAACTTGAAAGTTATTTAACTCATCACCCACACTCCGCAACTTGAAGTTGTGCATTTGTTGGTGATTCAAAGACAATCATCGATCTTTGAAACTATAGGATTTGACGGTCCAGACTAATTGCGGGATGGTAATTAGCGAGTCATTTAATTCTTCTTTCACTCTCTGCAATTCATCCCTATCATTGATCTGGTGCTTGCATATTTCAGTCTCTGTAAATATTCATATGACCTCCAACTATGATCAGGCGCCTATCTAAAGGGTGCTTCGGAGATTCGGGCTTCGGGTTTTTCACTGTATGTTGCGGCCAATTTTTGATTTTTGAATCGTCAAATTACAGGCAATGGGCACTAGATCCTCTTCCTATCCCCATCTCACATGTGATATCGGGATATGACCCATGGTTGAACTCTTGAATGATTCACAATTTCTCTGAATCATGAATCCACAAATTCATTTATCTAATTTCACGTCCCCACCTTCCAGCCAACAACTAGGATCTCTTCGAAGCTTTGCACTTCGTAACTCTCTCCTGCACTTTTAATCTTTTCATACCATCCTACTATAACTTTGATTTTTATTCGCTAACTCTCCTGAGCTTTAATCTTTGCATATCGTCCAACTGTTTGACATCAACCATTACATGCTAACTGTATATTGTTCATATCAATGACAATTCGTCATACCAACTTATCATCACATCGAAGACATCAATTGTTGACATCAAAGACAATACTTCAATGACACTATGTCCAACTGATTTAGCCAACCCATTTCCCTTAGGATAATAAGTTGTAGAATGACCTAAAATAATATTGTATTTCTAACAGAAATTTATCATATCCATAGATTTACAATACTGAGCATTATTAGTAACTATTTTCCTAGGATAACCAAATATTGCTAGGATGTTTTCTTCCAAAACATTTATCACTACCGAATATTTAGCATTCCAAGTTGGAATGGCTTCAACCCATTTCATAAAATAATCAGTAGAGGTTATAATCCATTTATGTTGAGCACTCGATTGCGGATGAATTTCTCCAATGAAGTCTAAGCCCCATTGTTGGAAGGGCACTTCAACTTTTACTGGAATTAAAGGTAAGGCATGAAGATTTTTCTTACCAGGAAATAGTTGGCATGAATTGCAAGATCTGACCCTTGCATTTACATCAGTAAATAATTTTTTCCAATAATATCTTTCCATTAAAATTTTGTAAGTTGTTTCTCTCCAGGCATGATATCCTCCACACACTCCTTCATGAAATTCGTCAATGACACCTTTTGTTTCAGATTCTATTAGGCAACATAACAGGAAACCCAGAGGGATTTTCCAGTATAACTTTCCATCAATAATGCAGTGTTTAATTGCATGTAACTTTAAAGTTCTTTCTTTCCAAGGAGTCATTTCACTTGGACATTGAAGAGTAAGGAGATATGTGACAATATCACTGTACCAAGTAGAGGAAGAAAACTTATATTCAATCTTAATTATTGGTGCTTGATCATCAATTTCCTCTATATATAGAAGAGAATCATGTGATTCGAATTTATTTATCCAAAGCGCTATGAAATTTGATTCGGCTAACAGCCTTGCCAGACCTTTACCTCTCACTAGTTTGGTTGGTTTCACCTCTAAATCAAACTCTTGAATTTTATCCAACCATCTACCTCTTCTTCCATCGTTGTCTGGTTGAACCAAGATGTCTTTAATTGCATTTTTTGGTACATAAGAAATTATTTTCGAGTGCAAGACATATGTTCTGAAAGCATTGAGATCCTTCACCATTATATAAGTTTGTTTTTAGAGAATTTCATATCTTACCTCTGCATCTCTAAGGCTTTTGTTGAAAAATGCTATTGGTTGTTCGAAGAAGGAGCATTGCTACAAAAATATGTTCAGAAGAAAAGGAGAAGATTAATAATTCTTTTGTATAGTGTCTGGTTCTTCTCCTATATCTTTATTAACATGCTCGAAATATTCTTTTGTTTCTACAGTCGATTTTACTTCACTTTTCTTTTTTAGCATATCTATAATCAATTTGGTTATTTCAACAAAGTTAGGAATAAATCTCTTCAAAAAAATGATCTTACCTAAATAGATTGGATCTCTTTTCTATTTATAGGAATATTAATCAGGTCAATAGCCTCAACTCGTTTAGGATCAACCTTAATTCCATCCTTTGAAACTATATGACCTAAAAGTTTACCTTCTTGCATGGAAAAGTGTGATTTTTGGGGATTAAGAGAGAAGCCAAATTTTCTGCACTTTTCAAAAGTTTGTCTGTGGTGCACCAAATGTTTTGCATCAGAGTTAGAAAAATTTGTCAGATCATCCAGATAAATAACAACAGACTTATCTCTCTCGCCAACAAATGTGATATTCATTACTCTCTGGAAATTTGCTCCTGCGTTCATTAGACCAAAAGGCATTTTATCATACATGAAAGTTCCCCATGGAGTAGTAAATGCAGTCTTTTCTCTATCATTTTCATGAACATCAATCTGATTATATCTTGAGAAACCATCAATAATAGAAATTATGTTAGCCACTACTACCTTCTCTAAAACATGGTCCATTTTTGGGAGCGGGTAGTTATCTTTAAGAGAAGACCGATTTAGGTTCCTAAAATCAACGCATAGTCTTATTTCTTCGTTCTACTTTCTAACAGAGACCAAATTGGCCACCCATTCAGAGTATATGAGGAGAACAATGATTTTTGCATCAAGGAGTTTTTTAACCTCCCTTTTTATTACTGGCAGAAGAATTGGGTTTATCTGTCTAAGATTCTTCTTGAAAGGATTAATACCATGTTTTAATGAAATATTGTGTTCAATAAAAAAAGTATCATAAGTTTTTAAATCATCATAAGACCATGAAAAAACAACTTTATATTGTTTAAGTAACTCAGCGTATTTACTCTTTATTTGTGCTGGAAGATATTTTGATAATTTTACCATATTGGCATTTTCATTCGTTCCTACAATACAATCTTCAACTTCGTCGGGTTGAGGTTGTAAAGTAGACTTTAAAGGTATATCATCCTGGTCAAACAACCTTTCTAGAGGGATCATACCTCTGGGAATTTGATTATTTTTAAGTAAGAGCATGCGGGGATTTGCAATTTTATCTTGGAACTTATTTGGGTTCTCTCCTTCCTGCATAATCCAAGAAGGATCATTTTGATTCTCTTGATCTATGTGGGTCTCAGAAAACTCATCTACCATTTCCAGGAACTGTTTGATTTGTTCATCATATTTAAACACTTGCCAATGTTGAACGTTTTTTGGAATTTAAGGTCTATGTCTCATATCAATATGATATTTCAGCTTCAAAATAGTAGGTGGTATGAAAGTCACAACAACTTTTTCTAAAGAGTCAGCTTGTTGATTTTTTATTCTGGGAATAGAGTGAATATTAAAAGACGAGAAGAAATTATCTATTATATCCCATGCACAATTCCTATATGATCTCAATCTCAGATTCTTAGCTTTATATTGTTGTTTCATTTGTTTTACAATGAGATCAACATCTCCATAAACTATCAAATGTTCGATTTTTAATTTTCTTGTATCTTCTAATCCTAAAAATAAAGCTTCATATTCACAGACATTATTGGTATAATCAACATCCCATTGTAATAAATAAGAGAAAGGAATAACATACTCATCACCTGGTGCCACAAATAAAAATCCATCTCCTTCTCCTTCGCAAGATGAAGCACCATCGAAGAACATTTTCCACATCCCTTCTCTAACATTTATATTTTTCTTTGAAATTTCTATTTTTCTTTGAAATTTCTATTTTTTGAATTTCTTCTTCTATATATTCTTCAAAATAATCATCTATGGATAATATACAATTGCCTAAATATTCATCAATGACATAGACTAGATAGTTATTAGGGTTTTGATGGTCACTTACATTATAATCCATCCTAGTTTCTCTGTACAATTGAGTAAATTGTCCGCCAAAAATTGGAATTGTAGCATGTCATGTCTAACTGAACCAATCCTCCTAGCTTGGCACCCCAAGATCTGGATAGAAGCATGTCATACCTGGCAGGAACATTAGCAATGACCACATATATAAGGATACTTTTCACGGGAACCTGATGTAACACCATGTTTCCCCTAGTTTCTAAATATAACAGTAATGGCCAAGAGACTATGGAAAACTAAATATGTGTGAATGTTTGATTCGATGGACCTTTGTATAAAAGGTCAATGAATGTAAATTTTGTTATTTACTAGAAAATGGATAAGTGTTACATGACTGCTAGAAGGGGGGTGTACTAATAAAGACCATGAATTCTATGAAAAGAGATGGTGAAGGGGACCAGGAATGGTTGCATTAACCTTCACCAAATCAGTACCTTACTGGATTTAATTTCTCAGGACCAGAACAATCCTTTGACCCATAAATGAATTACAGTCAGGCTGGTAGGTGGGAAGACCTCCTAAAGAGTTAATGAGGGGATGGGGAAGAGAACCCATCTGTAAGGCTTCCATACCTGACCACGGGCTAGGAATTTGATCCATGTGCAACCTTTCTAAAAGAGGAAAGAAAGGAAGGAGTGGTGGGAAGAGGAAGACCTGCGAAGAGTGCAAAGATGAGAGGTTAAGCTTTTGAGTTCAAGGAAGAATTGGGAAAAATAAGTGTTGTGGTCGCAGGGAGATGGATAGCAGGGGCTATAATACGAGATGATAAATGAGGTTGGTCATCCTTGCTTGGTATCGTGTAAACCATTTCCAAGATCCTACGGGAGGAGGAGAGTAACCTCTGTCTCTACTGTCACTGAGTTGGAAAAAATGATTTTATCACAGAGCATCATGGTCTAGCTCGAGGGTGGCTAGTCGTAAATCCATTAGGACTGACTGAGCCTATGGTTGGGTGGAAATGGGAACCCCTTTCCGCATTCGCTTCACATTATATGGTTTTGATAAGTAATTTCACTGTTTTATGTATTGAACTGGAATAATGGATGAATGCTTGGATTTATACTTATGTGTATTTATAAATGAATTATGTGTGGAATGGATTATGATATATGTATGCCTCCATATCTTTGTAAACTTACACTTATGACTGATAGTTTGTATGCCCAACTTATCTCCTGAGGCTTCCTGGGACATAAGCTTGTAAGATGACCGAGATAGGAGATATCGTGACAACCTGAACCTGTCTGTATGAAAAGGATACCTCTTCCAGACCCCTTTTTGTGCGATCGTAATTCCATACCCAAGTCCTTAACCATTTCATGGTAAACGCTCAGGAAGGATAGAGAAGTTCAATCTTGAAAAATGGGAGGTCTCTTTGTTTGGAAGACGAGAGGATGATATCCGTTCAAGAGGACCCATATGACCAATACCCAAGAACCTAAGGCTAAGCCTAAGGAAGATATGTCCCCTTGGCTTCAAAGCTCTGAAAGTTCAGGACTTCGGAGTATGACCGACCTCTCCAGCCTTATACTAGCCGAAGGTAACCAGGAGACTCAGTTTCCCATAAGGTTGACTAGTGTTATGAGGTTCCCCCGGTGGTTAGGTGGACCTACCTGACCATCTAGACCGGGATCCGAAAGCCTGAACGTTGGAGTCACAAAGGACTCAGAACCCTAGATCGAGGGATCTGTCGAGTCCCTTCCTATCCATTGATATACCGGGGATAAGAGGAGGTTGCATCGCCACACTCCCGAATTTTGAATCCCTAAGCTAACCAAAGCCATAGATCTATAAATCTACATGGTCGGATATCGACCGTGAGATCTGGGGAATGTTAGAAGCTTGTCAGTCCGAGTTTATGTGGTGTAGTTACATCACCTAGGGTGACGTGGACCCCATATTTACGTTCCCTATGTCACCTTGACCCCTCCAACGTGTTAGTTCCTGATATGTGTCCACCTAGACAACGTGGAGGGTGAAATGATTGGGACTCTGGGAGTCCAGGACTTTGGGAGTCCAGGACTTCATGACCCTAGAGGATCGGGGATGTAGTATAGTAGAGAGACAAAATGGTCAGAAGGCTGGAGCCACGTGGTGAGCTTACTGGACTTCAGAAGTTAGTGATCTAGATGGATCTCCGCACGTGAAATAACTTCTTAATTTGCACCATGTTGATTTTAAGGTGGCCACAAAAGTGTTTAAGTGGATTAAAATGATGCTTTCTTGAGTTTTATTTCTCACGCATTTAATTATGCATTTGTGGGAAAAATACTTCATGCATTTTTCATGTGGATTTGATTAATTCTTTTATGAAGTGCTCATGCATTTAATTATGCATTTTATGGGCTTTAATAACTCATACATTATTATTATTATTCACTTGTAATTTAAATGATTAATATTTGTGAGATAAA
The DNA here is from genome assembly GCA_010110895.2 of Picea sitchensis. Taxonomy (NCBI): domain Eukaryota; kingdom Viridiplantae; phylum Streptophyta; class Pinopsida; order Pinales; family Pinaceae; genus Picea; species Picea sitchensis. The sequence goes on from SNQJ01S0110205.1 coordinate 45,144, forward strand.
ATGTGTCTCACATATTATTCATTTATTAATTATGGAAATTGTGGTTTTTCATGAAACCACCTCACATAATTTGCCATTTTTTCTCATTTGTAGGTTGAGAGAATCAAGGGTATGGTTGAAGAGTCTTTGGGTGTTTTTGAGACTTTTCCATTTTTGACCCTAAGATTGTTGAAGATCCTACTTTTAAGGATCTTGTTTTCCTTCTTTGTAATCAGATCCACAATTGTGGATCTTGTAATTATTGCTCTTAGTTGAAGAGTGAGTAAGGAAAAACTATATATATTATTCCTTATGTGAGCCATGTTGGGGAGGAAGAAAGGAGAAAGTGCTTAGCTATTGAAAGCCATAGTGTTGAGCTAATGAAGAGCCATGGTCCTTGAATGTAAGAGAGTTTGAGAGCTCACTTTGAAGAAGGAATATAGAATATCTTCATTCCAGTTGGAGCAGGAGTTAGGAGACATATAGCTTGAGAGAATTGGAGAGGGTGAACTCCGTTATCAACATCAATTGTCTCTCTCTTATTTGCCTTCATGTGTTTTTTTTTCTATTATATGTTCATTTACTTATGTTTATGTATTTTAATGCATTATGATAAATGAACTAATATGCTAAATAAAACCTGTATAAGCCATAGGCAATTTAAAGATCCTAACATTGTAAACATTTGGGAGAGTAGTACTCGACCCATTTCGAATCAAGTGGTATCAAACAAGTGACTTCTTTGTAGGATGGGCAGAGGAGCAAAACACGTTGAAAGAATGCAAGAGTTGAAAGAGATCAATGACAACATTCAAGATGACAATGTAGAATTGAGAATACTTTTGCAAGTAGATGAAGAGGAGAAGCAGGAGCTTCAAGAAATGCTTCTGAGCAAAAGAAGGATATTAGCTAAGTTGTGTGAGAAGATGGATCATCAACCCGAGGTATATGATGTTTCTTCGTGTTATGTTTTCTCTCAATATGAAAATAATGTTGGCATGAAGATCCTCCGCGAAGATGGGATATAGAGGAAGTGGACTTGGCATTAATGGTCAAATGGCATGAAGATCCTCACGAAGATGGGGTATAGAGGAGGTGGACTTGGCATTAATGGTCAAGGAGTCACCCAACCATTGGAGGTTGTACCAAGACAACCATTTGCAGGCTTGGGTTATGGACATGAAGAGAAAGGAGAATGCTTGAAAGTTGTTGAAGTGAAAGCCATCTCTTCACCACCGAATTCCAAGGAGGGAATCAAGACAGTTAGTCCTCATCAGTTCAAGGACAAGTCAGGAAGGTATTACAGTCATTCAAGTTCTTCTTTTTCATATAAGAGAAATGATTGCTTCCATAGATATTCTAACCGTGATGTAGTTAATCATCAAATAAAGAAAATGTGGGTTAAGAAGATGGATGTGTCCATGATAAGTGAGACCAAGCAGAAGAAGAACCTTTTGTATCCTCCTGCAAGGAATGTACAGCTGAATGGAAAACGAAGGAATTTCTGCAATTTCTGCAAAATCAGTGGCCATTGGGAAAAGAAGTGTTGGAAATTACACCCTGAAATTTTCCACAAGTCAAGCAAGCAGAATGTAAAATATACTGTGAAGAAGGAGGCTCCATCCACCATTGGAAAAGCATGATTACGAGATGAAAGTGCTTGGTGTTGGTTTAGTAAGAATCTCATCATGTTTCTGCAAGTTTTATTTCTACTATGTTGCGAAATTTCAAGTTTTATGAGGGTAGGTATCCCTCTTTTGATGGAAAACACTCAAAAAAAATTCGACTCGGAATCGAGAAGTAATGGCATCATTGCGAAGAGCTCGATGAGAGAAATCCAACGGTGCAAAAATCACGCCAAACGGCCTCCGGACGAGAAAGTTGCTTCTTATCTTGGATTTGGTCGATGGTCGTAGCCGAATTCTCAAGAGTTAAGATCGAAGGTTGTCGCAGTACTACATACATGAGGTGGTTCATATTCCATTGTTTCAAGGGCCACCTTTGTTGCAGAACCGATGTCTTGAGCTTTGCATGTGCACAGAGGCTTCCTACCACCTTGGAAGCTCTGGTTGCAGTTCCAGTTGCTTACAGAGAGATGGAGCTCGAGCCCTGCAAAGGCACAGAACGTCGATGGGATTTGACCAGTGACATAGTTCGGTTGGAAGACCAGGAAACCCTGCAGGCCTGTACAATTGTTTGCCAACTTGCGAATTCGATCCAGACACAGATCCATGATTTCCTTATCCCCTGATGAATTGCTCTGGGTCGGGTTTGGAAAGCATGACCTCTGCCCGTGCCTCTTCATTCCCTCATTGTTGTGAAGCAAGAAAGAATAAGAAGATGATGATGTTCCATCCATGGATTTTCATTTGGTTTTCAATGGTATTTGCACCGATTTTACTCGCAACCTCCAACAATTCAACCACGGATCAAATCTCGGTCCCTTCTCTGACTTTGCTCTCAGAAGTTATCCAGGTGATATCCGCAGCGCAAGACTGGAATTCGGAGGAAGTTGTGGTGTCCAACATAGACACCGCAGGGGATAAAATTGGCAAGACACAGAGCTACGAGATGGAAGTGCAAGTGGGCGAGAAAGTTTTCCCTGCCAGATTTTTCGATGAATTAAATTCTTCGAGGTATTCAGGGGGAAAGGAGATGGCAGTTGATGGGAAGAATTCGTTTGGGGGTTTGATGAAGTCCAATAATTTGGCGGCGGAGGCGATGCTTCTGTCATTTCAGATGGAGGGGCCGCTGGAGGTTTGGATTGAGGAAGTCGATAACTTGCAGTTGGTTATGCCGGATAATAACAACATTGGAGGTTTGAAACACTTGGTTTTGGCTGAGGGTGTAGTTGTAACTATTGAGGGAGCTCGATAAGTAAGCCTTGCATGCCCAATGGATTTTCCATCATCACTGAACACAAGCTTTCCTATCAGTGGCCCTGGAAGCAACCTTTAGGCTCGTTATTTATCTTTGAGACATGCAATGCAGTTAGAAGGCAAACATTTAGTGGCATTACGCATTGTTGGTCCAACATTGATGGTTGCGGCTGCATTAGGGAACTAGTAGACAGCTGAAAGCAACATGGAAGAAAAGTTTTTTTCTCCAGGTGCTTTAGAATTGTTCACAAATAGAACAGAAAGCAATTCACCATCTCCATTTGGCATTTCAAAATTGGCATGTAAATGCCATGTAAAGGCCATAATTTCCATTAAAACTTGATGTAAAGATGATTATGAAGCATTGAAAAAGGCTCGTTTAGCCACTCTTACGTGAGGAAGAGTGAGAGGTGTATTTTTGCGGATTAAGCCTTGTTGGATTCTTTGTAAAACATTGATTGAGGTGTTTTTGCCTAAGCCTATTTTTGGCATTTTCATGTAAACTTGACCAATGAGTGTGGTCATAAACTCTTGGAAAGTGTTTCAAAAAATGTAAACAGGTATGATCAGTCACCAATCCAGGTTATCATCAATTACAGGTTGCAACTTTAACCAGATGTGGGCATTTGCATTCCAATTCTGAAGAACATAGGTGAAGGAGTCTTGAGGGGATGTGCCTTTTTCAGGCATTTGCGTTGCAGCAGTTGCAGTTGTTGGTGTTGCGTTCCGATTCCGAAGAACATGGATGAAGGAGTCTTAAGGGAAAATGCCTTTCAGAAACATTTGCATGCACTTGATGATGGATTGAAGCTGATACTTTTGGAGACCAAAAGTTTTCTTTTGTGGGGAGGTGTGATCTGGATGGATCTCCGCACATGAAAGAACTTCTTAATTTGTGCCATGTTGATTTTAAGGTGGCCACAAAAGTGTTTAAGTGGATTAAAATGATACTTTCTTGAGTTTTATTTCTCACGCATTTAATTATGCATTTGTGGGAAAAATACTTCATGCATTTTTCATATTAGTTTGATTAATGATTTTATGAAGTGCTCATGCATTTAATTATCCATTTTATGATCTTTAATAACTCATACATTATTATTATTCAGTTGTAATTAAAATGATTAATATTTGTGAGAGAAAATTTGTCTCACATATTATTCATTTATTAATTATGGAAATTGGTTTTCATGTGAGAAACCACTTCACATCAATTTGCCATTTTTTCTCAATTGTAGGTTGAGAGAATCAAGGGCATTGTTGGAAAGTCTTTGGGTGGTTTTGAGACTTTTCCATTTTTTACCCTAAGATGGTTGAAGATCCTACTTTTAAGGATCTTGTTTTTTCCTTCTTTGTAATTAGATCCTACAATTGTGGATCTTGTAATTAATGCTCTTAGTTGGAGAGTGAGTAAGGAAAAACTATATATATTCCTTATGTGAGCCATGTTGGGGAGGAATAAAGGAGAGAGTGCTTAGTTACTGAAAGACATAGTGTTGAGCTAATGAAGATCCATAGTGCTTGAATGTAAGAGAGTTTTGAGAGCTCACTTTGAAGAAGGAATATAGAAGATATGCATTCCAGTTGGAGCAGGTCCGGAGATGTAGCCCCAGAGGTGGAGGGGTGAACTCTGTTATCAACATCGGTTGTCTCTCTCTTATTTTCCTTCATGTGTTTTTTTTTTCTATTCTATGTTCATTTACTTATGTTTATGTGTTTTAATGCATTATGATAAATGAACTAATATGCTCAATAAAGCCTGTATAAGCCATAGTCAATTTAAAGATCCTCACATTGTAAACATTTGGGAGAGTAGTACTCAACCCATTTTCAGATCAGTTAGGAACTCTGGGTGGTCTCCTGCGTAGATAGTAAAGAGGCATGAAGCGTCAGAGTGTCGAAATGTCGAGTTCCTCCACAACATACATAGGAGAAAGAAAGTAATTCTAGTTATGGGATCATACTATGGATGGTCTTCCAACATGGAGGAAGGAACTTGGAAATAACACTTGTAACGTGGATCCACATGGCCTTCAACCAATGAACTCCTGAAGAAATTTTGAAAGATATAACCATTGGTTCTGGGCTCGGTTTTGAGCATGGAGACCATGGTTGGATAATTCTGGGCGAGTAGAGTATGGTAGAGACCACGAATGAAGGATTTCATCACTTAAGGAGAACAAAATTTTGAGACCCCATCCCTAAGAAAGCCACTCAGGGGTCAGGTGTATTACAAATTGGTATCAGAGCATGGTTACAACACTTGGCTGGCTTGGCATCATGGACAAGTTTCGTGAAAACCATATTTAAAAAACTTTAGGGGTGGCGCCCTAAGTTACCTCTTTCCTAAGGAGTTTGGTTAAAACCTTACTGAAGAAAATAATGAATTTTTTCTACTGTATGTGTGTATTTAAGAAATATGACTATGTGTTGTTAATGAACTGATAGAATGTTAGCTAACATCAAGTGTTTCTTCAACACTCAAGCAATCAGTGAACTACTAGAAACTACGAGCATAAAAGATGGTGACACACCATGAAGTGGGGCATGGCTCCCACAATAGAGAGGAAGAATCTGACAAAAGGAGGGTGGTGCAAACCCCTCTGGATATAGCTGAAACTGTAAGGATCCTCATGGCCGAAATAAAGAGTTGCAAGGCCGATAAGGATATATTGATAAAAGAGAAAGAAAAAAATTAACACAGTCTTGCTGTAGAGCTTATCCGACATACAAAGACAACTACAACATGGACCTGCAACCAGTCATGTGGACCAATGACATACGAAGAGAATTCGAAGTCCACTTGAGATATGAAAACATGGTCTCATAAGTGGCCACACTAGGAGGATTACCTCGAGAAACGTCCAACCTAGAGACAAGAGATACTCATCGGGAGAGTCCTCTGGAAAGGGAATTGGCAACTCAGACGGATCTTCTAGTAGAAACTAGCTCACACTCTCAAGGGAAAGGGAAGAAGTGAAAGAATTCCAAAATTCATGACTCTAAAGAGTTCAAGAAAGCCAAACCACCCTCCTTAAATGGAGATATTGAGAAAGGGGAAGAGGCAGAATCTTGGTTGTTTGGTTTAACGAAGTAATTCAGAGTCCATGACTACTCTGAAAATTTGAAGGCTCGAATAGCCATCTTCAACCTGAATGGAAAAGCTTCCATTTGGTGGGAATACCTTAAGAATGTGAAAGGAATCCATGAAGAGGAATTATCATGGAAATAGTTTGAGAAACACTTCAAGAAGAGGTATTTATCATAGAAATACTTTGATTGGAAGACTAAGGATTTCTATGAACTCAAGTTGGGACAACTCATCATAGAGGAATATTTCAATAAATTCCTTGAGTTGTTGAGGTATGTACCCTACATAAAGGATGAAAAGGTAAAAGTGAAATTATTTATTAGTGGGTTACCTCAGACCTACCAGAACAGGATTGAGTATGACGAGCAAAATACCTTAGAAGACACTATCCAGAAGGCAAGGTATTGTTATGAATAGCTCGAGAGTCAGACAGAACCTCGTGGGGACTGGAAAAAGAAGAGAAGTTCGGGATTCGATAAGAAGGGGTTCAAATCCTCAATATTTAAGAACTATAGTAAGGACTCTCTGATAAGCCTTCCTACTAGAAGTGTATATCAGAAAAATTTCCCCTCCCAAAGTGGAAATAAACCTTTTGGAGCAACCCCAGGAAAGACGGATAACCCAAAGAAGGAACCCTTGAAATATTGGGGTTGTGGAAAAGAACATGTACTGAGGGATTGTCCACACAGACAATAGAATAGTAGGAGATTTTACAACATCCAAGAAGATACCGCCTTCAATGATGTGGCTAGGAGTATGCCACGGATTTATGCAGTTGTGTATAATAAACAATCCGACCACCACGCTTCAGTGGTGGAGATGGAAGGTATGATCGACAACCATCTAATTTCTATTTTAATTTACCCGGGTTCTAATTTGAGTTATGTGGCACCTCAGACTATTGATAAGTGTAAAATACAACCAGTTAGTCATGTTAATACATGTTTAGTAAAACTAGCCACTGGCACCAAAATAAAACTAGTAGAGGTCATACCAGCTTGCCAATTCATTATTGATGGATTGCCCACCCGAGCTACCCTTAACATACTTCCCCTAGGATCTTATGACCTATTGATTGGTATGGAATAACTAGATGCATATAAAAATAAGTTGGAACGTTACCATAAAACCTTAGAATGTGTAAATGAAGAAGGGAGAAAGATAACCCTCCAAGGGATTCAGAAGCCTGTCTCAGTGAGAGGAATATCAACCCTTCAAATGAAAAAGTATTTCAGAAAGGGATGTCCTCTATATGAAATAAAGGTGTTGAAATCTATTGAGGATGACAAACCAAACCTGAAGGACCACCCCATATTAAGAGAGTATATATACGTGTTCCCAGAAGAGGTACCGGGTCTACCTCCGAGAAGATACATTGACTTCTTGATAGAACTTGCACCAAGAGCAGTGCCAGTGTCTAGGAAACCCTATCGGATGAGTACACCCGAGCTAGTTGTTCTCAAACTACAACTATAGGAAATGATGGACAAAGTCTACATCTGACCCAATGTGTCTCCATGGGGAGCACCAATCCTGTTTGTGAATAAGAAATATGGCATGATCCAACTGTGCCTAGAATATAGACAACTCAATAAGACAACCATAAAGAACAAGAACCCATTACCAAGAATTGATGACTTGTTTGACCAATTAGGGGGTACTTCCATTTTCTCAAATATTGACTTGAGGTATGGATACCATCAAGTCTAAATCAAGGATGAAGACATCCACAAAACAACCTTCATGACAAGGTATGGTCACTATGAATTTGTGGTAGTGCCATTTGGATTAACCAATTCCCATGCCACTTTTATGTGCTTGATGAATAATGTAATCAACAAATTCCTAGACATATTTGTATTGGTTTTCATTGATTATATCCTAATCTACTCCAATAATATAGAGGAGTATGAAGAACATATTAGACTTGTACTTCAAGTACTAAGAGAGCATCAACTCTACACTATGTTTAGCAAGTGTAACTTTTTCCAGAAGCAAGTCCATTAATTAGGCCATGTTATTTCTAAAGAAGGAGTGGCAGTAAACCCTGACAAGATTAGATATATTATGTAACAGCCTACCCCAAAGGATGTAGCTAATATCATATCCTTTATGGGCTTAGAAGGATATTATAGAAGGTTCATAAAAGGATTTTCCAATATTGGTTGTCCAATCACTACCTTTCAGAAAAAGGGGGTTAAATTCACTTGGACATGAGAATGTGAAGAAATATTTCAGACACTGTGTTATGAGGAAAATCTCTCTATGGCTAGGGTGAACCAAAACATATGGAAATGATTGCATAAATCAACTCCATTCCAAAGACATGCTATATAAACCAATATGAAATCGGGTTAATAAAGAGGCATACCTTGTCCAGATGTTTGATGAAGTCCACCGTTGAGAACTTTGACCCAAAGTTATATACCTGCAACAAGTTATCAACAAACAAGCAAAGAAAGCATATGGTGATAATATAAAAGGTTAGCACATTAGATAGCATAATCCATCAATATACATAACAAATACACCCATAGATAATAACACATATATTTGCAAGATATCAATTGGATGGGAAAGGAGTATTTCTATTAAGAAATGATCAGCCGAAGTGAAAATATTACAGACTTTCATGTCGGCACGGTTCGGAACCGAGAAACTAAATTCCTTCCAGTTGGGCCTCCACCACTTCAATCCTCCACCAAAGGAAATCTCATAAGAGAGAAACGATGGGGTTCTCAATCAATAAGGAAAGATCTTGGGGGATGAACATTGTGTTCAGACTTAAAGGACAAAGGGATGCAAACTCAATATGAAGTAAATAATTTCTCCAGAGTAACTTCACTCTCAAAATTGAATTCTTTCTCCTTTTCCATAGCTCAGAATTGGACCATTTATAACATTCAAAATGGAACTGAAGGGTCAAGTCAGAACATATATGGAAGGCCAAGGATCAGAAATCTCTTGTCATGACATGGAAACCCGACATTAAATATTCATTTTCAAGCACAAATCCTAATGTACACAGGTTATAGTGGAGAAAACTATGTATATTCATGTTGTATAGTGTGCAAGATACATACAAGTGGAAAATAATTTATTTTTGTCTCTGGATTTTATCATCACGGAAGATAAGTCTGCATAGGGAAATGAAATAAGGATCTCTCTGCAAGATTGCATAGGGTGAGTAAAATCTTTCTATAACAGATGCCCCCTAATGTGTGAGGTCATAATAGTATCTGCGATGGCCAAAATACATTATAAATAACCTAGAAGTGGAGTGGTAGGGAACCAACTGGATGAACTCAATTGCTCATTACATTATGTACTGACTTTTCATACATGGCAGTCGAAATTTACACTGCAGATCCACGTGAAAATATACCAAACAAGTGTCTATAGCCATAAATAGGAAAATACAAATGAGGTTACATGCCAATAGTTGTCATAGTCATGAACAAGGCCCAGTACAAGCAGTCTCAAAACCAATCTAAAGATATTTTTATACCATGGAGTACAATCTGATCTCCCATGATCGTTGAAGTCATATAGGTACTGGTCCAATGAAAAGGAAGAAATAGCTCAAGAAAGCTACGACCACATAGTGATGTCTTCAAGCATTCTACACAATCCACCAAAGGTGCAAGTCTACATCATGCAAATAAAGGAGTTGAGGTCGAACACAATGAGACATCATTTGATTACTAGTCATTAATGTATACCGTTAACAAACACAAGACAACCTACCGATAATGAAAGTAGGTATCAAGGCATCGATTAAATTCTTACAAGTGTGAATAAAGGAGTCGGTGTCGAACACCTGAAGAATCCATCGATCGGGAGACATTGATGTATTCCAAATTGTCGATGGTGAGAGAGCCTGCCACTAATGACTACAAGCCTCAAGGTACTCATAAGACTCTAGGTCCCATTTCTAGAATTAATGGGATGATGTTTATGGAAAGAGACCCGCTCAAAGGAGAACATTAAGGAATCTCTCAATTGTCAGCACGAGGAACAAAGAAGGATCTTCATGATTTGGTGGAAATCGGATGAAGAAAAAGTTCATGAACCAACAAACCGGTGCGTCTTTCGCGTGTGCAAAGTGAAAGCAATACAAGGAAAAGACCCTCTAAATAGCAGTGAATGCTAAAACCTACTGACAAATGAGAAGAAACCACCAATAAGGCTAATGGAATCCAAGACATTGCACAAATCCCAATGTGTGAATAGATGTCCTAACGTCGAACACAAGGGAAACCACCCAGTCAATGACCATTGATGAAATGTCAACTGTTGGGCTCAAGGTTACCTACCAATGATGAAAGTAGGTCCAGGGTGCACGATAGGACTATAGTATCATGTGATTCTGAGACAAACTGAGGGTATGGACGGCATGCAAAGTCAAGAGTTCTAAGGAGTGGCCAACATAGGTTAATAGACTTCCTTTGAACAAGAGCAAGAGACAAATGGAGGAATTCAGCAACATAGACCCAATGATGAAACCATGAGATGCAGGAGGCAACAATAAAACTCTTTATATGGATTGGAAGAGTAACCAGCCGGTAGAGAAGACTCTGTAACGAGCTCAGCTTCCTAAGGCCCTGCTAATCCCAAAATTTTGATGATGAATGGACTCAAATAACTTTGTGCTCTATTCAAAGGAGACACGACTGTTGCCAATATAAGATAATACTCCCTTCCCACCCGTCTTTTTTTTTTTTTTCATAGACAAATGAATGCTATGATACAAAGGAGGAAACGAGTGTCACAAGTAAGAAAAACTAGTTCTAGTAATGGAACATACCTATGCTCAATGCAGGGAAATGCATGCGGGAGATGGACACTCAGGGGAATGTTCCCTCCTAGGTATAGGGTGTCAAATTGTGAAGGATGTACACAAGGCTCTACTTGGTTGAGGATGAAAAATTGCTGAGGCAAACGGTTTATAACACAAAGAAAGAACCAGCTATAGGCTCAATACTGCAAGCAAGGGCATGATGTGCAATCACAACTTAATGCCAAAAAATTCCCTTTTTTATGTATTTTAGTCTACTTGGTGTAAAAAAGGGATAAACTTGTGCCAAATAGATGTCTTTTCAAATCCAATTTATGAGTGTGAAAAAGACAAGTTCACTCGGCAATATTTTCAATTTATAACAAGTCGAAAAAGAGCTTAACTAAGACTCATGACATTTCAAGTCCAACTTAACGAGTGTGAAAGGGACAAATCACTCGACAATATTTTTTATTTTTAGAAGAGTCGGAAGAGAGCTTAACTCAGACTCGTTCGGGAGGCTCTAGGAAGAAATTCCAAGGGGAGGCAAAGGCTCCCATGCTGGAATTTTGTGAAATGTTAGTATCTTATGAATAGCCGACATAATCTTGGGAAAATCCACATCTCTCCAATTCGAGGAGGATAAAGTACTAACGGAGTATATAGTTTTCATTATGGACCAGATAATGTCGCTCACTGGGAAAATCATGGGTGGGGGCGTTGGATATCCCAGGAGGCCATACCAATTGAAGGGAACTTTCTCAGGACTTGGAGGGAGATCACTCAGGCAAAGAATAAACCTCTCTCATTCAAAGGGTGCATGATTAGGAATGTTGATGACATGGTTTAACAATGCATCACCCTCTACAAGGAGAGTAGGATTGACCATAGATTTCACTGGTACAACCACTTCTTCAATACTAGGTTGAAGAGGATGCATGATAACAGGGATAGGGGAAATGTCACCCTCGACAATGGGGGTGAGGTCGGGAGAGAATTGTAGCGACATTATCACCATTTCAATCAAAGGAGAAACAGGGTGTGGGGAAACCACAGATTCCCCAGAATATGAAAGGCCCTTGGGTGAGCCCCATGCATCCGATATCGCAGTTGTGGTTGGACACAGACGAGTAAGGTGATATCCTTCATAAGTCCTACAAAGGAATTTAGGTTTACGCCTGAGGCATCGAGGTTTCTCAATGCCCCTAGCATCATTCACGACGGCTTGTGACATTCTTTCAATGAGACATGCAGAGGTGAGAGAGTCATCTCGTACATGATTTATAGAGGTTGGAGATGTGACATTGATAAGACTCGTGGTGACTAAAGTGGTGCCCCCAACATAGCTATTAGCGGTTGGGTGCAGGTTATCAACATGACTCGCAGAGGTTGTTGAATCATCTCTAATGCTATTGGCATAGGTGTTGGTCACTATAATTGCTTAGTTAATTCAAACAATCAAGTGCTACATTAATTGTCAACCCAGGGAAGTCTTTTTATTTCAAAGGTAACCACGCACTATATATGCTCAATTCCAAAATCAACCTAGAGTTGTAGTAAAGGAAATTATATTAATCACACTTGCCTTGAATGAACTGAAGTCCTATCTTGAATTATAGAAAAGTAAACTACTTATTGCAGAGCTTGAAGAGATAATTAATCTAAATAACAACTACAACAAAAAAGAACAACTATTCTGTAACCAGAGAATAGGACCCCATTCCCAAGCAGGAACTTCAACACTTTGTTTCTGATGAACACACTTTCATGAACTCATTAATGTATTGAAGGCTTAACTATTCTAACAGAGAACAGGACCCTTT
>SNQJ01S0110206.1:0-14458 GCA_010110895.2 Picea sitchensis
GGGTGTTGTATATACATGTGCATTTTCCTTCATGTCCAAATAACTTCATCAATATTGTGGTCCAAAACCCATGACTAGGGTTGACATCAATGACAACAACCAATCTTCCAACAGGCCCTTTGCAGCTTCTTCATGGTGATTTGTGTGGTCCACTTTCTTCTCCTTATTTTTCTAGGTGCAAGTATTTCTTAACTTTCATTGATGACTTTTCCAGACATACTTGGGTTTACTTCATAACTTAAGAGTGAAGTTTTTGACAAGTTTTTGGCCTACAAGGCCCTTGTAGAAAATCAATATGGACATCAAATTCAAAGGTTAAGAACAGATAATGGAGGCGAATATGTGAACAATAATTTTACAAGTTATTGCACTACACAGGGCATCCAAATGCAACACATTGTTCCATATACACTACAACAAAATGGTGTTGCTGAGAGAAAGAACCGCACATTAAAAGAAATGACTAATTGTATGATCCAATCTAAGGGATTAAGTCTAAAGTATTGGGCGGAAGCCATCAACTGTGAAAATTACATAGTAAATAGCACTCCCACAAAGGCTCTTAAAAATATAACACCGGAAGAAGCTTGGACTAAAATTAAACCAGATTTAAGTCACTTCCATGTATTTGGAAGTATAGCATGGGCTCACATTCCTGATGAGAAAAGGAAAGCATTGCATCCTAAAAGTGAAAACTGTATATTTGTTAGTTATTCTGAAGATGTAAATGGTTATAGACTTCTTCAACCACATTGTAATGAAATTATTATTAGAAGAGATGTTAAATTGGATGAAAATCTCTTGGCCTACGAACCTAATTCGACATGTGTGCCTTCTTTGGCCTGTGAGCCTAATTCAACATTTTTGCCTTCGTTGGCCTGCAAGCCATCTTCAGCGTTTGTGCCTTCTTATGTTATGGTTTCTTATTCAGATGATGACAGTGAGGATGAAAATACACCTTTGCCTGCTCACCTTCATCTACATGAGTCCTTTGAACTTGAACCAGCATCAGCTCCAACTCCACTGCTTCCTAGATGGGTATGTTCAACACGAGAATTAGTTGGTGATCTTGTCAGTGATCCATCATATCAGCGTCGAACATGTTCACAGTTCCAGTGAGCCTCTTCTCTTTTGGATCAAGTTTCAGAGACTTGTGATCCAAAGACATTTGCAGAAGCTTCAGGTCATCCAGTTTTGGATACAACAATGAATGAAGAGTATCATATTTAATGGAAAACGATACTTGGGATCTTGCACCTCTTCCAAAAGGAAGAAAACTTGTTAGATGTAAATGGGTCTATAGAACTAAGTATACATCAAATGGAAGTGTTGAAAGATACAAGGCTCGGTTAGTTGCCAAAGGATTTTCTCAAGTTGAAGGAATTGACTATAATGAAATATTTTCCCCTGTAGCAAAAATGAATTCCATCTACCTTGTTCTTGCCCTTGTTGCCTCACATAAATGGGAGGTCCATCAGATGGATATTAAATCCTCCTTCTTGCATGGAGATTTGCAAGAAGAAATCTACATGGAACAACCTCTTGGCTATGTCCAAAATGACTCTAGCCTTGTTTGTCGTCTTAAGAAACCCCTTTATGGTCTTAAGCAAGCTCCCCGAGCTTGGTATGCCAAAATGGATAGCTTTCTTAGTGTCAATGTATTCTCTAGATGCCATTATGATCCTAATGTCTATACCAAGAAAGTAGGAAGCCATCTCATAATCCTTGTCCTTTATGTTGATGGCCTTATCCTTACTATTAGTGACTCAAAACTTTTAAACCATGTGAAAACTAGCCTTAAGAAGAAATTTGAAATGACAAACTTAGGCTTTTTGCACTATTTGCTTGGCCTCCAAGTTTTGCAAACCAATGAAGGATTTTTTCTTTCCTAATATAAGTATGCTTGTGACCTTCTTCATCGCTTTCACATGGACAATTATAAACCATCCCCTTCTCCCTTCCATTCTGGAGTCAAGCTTGTTGCCACCTGTACTTCTCTCGAAGTTGATGCCACCTTGTATCGTCAGTTAGTTGGTAGCCTTTTATACTTTACTCATACCCATCATGATCTTTCCTTTGTTGTTGGTCTTATTGCCTATTATATGAAAACACCCCATGAAATCCATTGGAAAGCAGCTAAAATGATACTTCGCTATGTTCGTGGTACAGTTCAGTTCGGGATACATTACAGTTCAGGGGGGATCCTTTATTGGTTGGTTTCACTGATTCAGATTGGGTCCAAAAACCTGATGATTGGAATTCTACTAGAGGTTATGTTTTCATCCTTATTTCAGGACTCGCCACTTTGGTCTGTAAGAAACAACAGACTATTGCACTTTCTTTAGCAGAAGCAGAGTACAGAGCAACAATAAATGAAAGTCAAGAAGCCTTATGGCTTCGATAGATTCTTTCAGAGTTTGGATTCCAGTAGCAGCATTTGACCAACCTTTGGTGTGACAATCAGAGTGCCATCAAGCTCACCAAAGACCCAGTTCAACATCAGTGCAACAAACACATCGAGCTACACATTCACTTCATCAAAAATCTCATTTGTGATCAAGTTATTGAAGTGCTCTTTTTCCCTACAAAAGATCAAGTTGCAAACATTTTCACAAAGTCTTTTATAGAAGCAAAGTTTTCAAAACTTCGATCTATGTTAGGAGTTCAGGAAGTTGTCATCAAGGGGGGATAGGCTCTAATGCCTCCTTCCTTCTCCTATTGTGTCACTATTGTAAATCTTTCAATCTTATCCCAAGTTGTTCTTAAGGGGGTATGTTAGGATATTTAGACATTTAGGAGTTAGTTAATATCCACTTGGTCTAATGTGTCGTTGGGTAAAAGTTGTTTCTTAGTGTGTTTATTTAGTATGCATTTGTATTTAAGAAATCTGATGGTCACGATATGTTCCCGACATAGAGTGATCTGACGGTTCATATTATCCTCAATCTCAACAGCCATTGATATGTAGCTTAACACCCGATCGGTCCATGATCTCTATTTAAAGAGCATGGAGGGTCATTTGTTGATGATCGATTGTGATAAACTCTCTTGTAAAATCTCTCTGTAATCTTTTTCTTTTGCATTAATAAACTTCTCCAAGTGGTTGCGTTGGTTGGGGTCATGGATGTTTCCCTATAGGATTTTTACTACGTCAAAACATCGGTGTGTTGATATTTGATCTGGTTGTGTGAGTAATTATTGACAGTGTTTTTCCTCTGTTGGAATGCCTATGTTGTCGAACAGAAACCCCTTTACTACCTTGTTACGAAATCTTGACCACTCCTTGCTTGATCTGATGACTTGGATTGTACTAGGGCTTTGGCAGATGATTTGTTGGTTCATCTTCATCACAGGCTCTTGTGGCCATTCACATATGCGCAGAAAATTCAATTGTTTCGCATGATGGCTATGAGATTCACCTAATCCCTTCTTTGGGTTTATTCTCAGAGATATTAACACCATCGTTGTATAAGGCGTTTCTACCTGTCCTACAAATAGACTCAATGTACAGAAATCGGGTTTTCCTCTTATTGACTGTGTGTCTTTTTTATTTTGTTGACAACCGAGCATTGTAACCCATGATCTACGGGGCAAGGTTCCTTCCCACATGAATCGAGGCACTATGGCGCCACCAAGCCTGGGACGGCATGGAACAAACCTAACATCGTTACAGTTCTTACAAAACAATGAAACGTATATTGCCTTGGATTGGTGATTTCCAACTCGATATATTTGTCGGGCTTGACTCACGGCTCATATTCGTGACACTTATGCAAATCCATCATCATTCCTTGTGCGCTGGATCCTTTGACAGTTTGATACCTGTGCATGAATGATGGGCACTTGGCATGTGAACTGGAGACTTTGGGTTTGATAAAATTGCTAGTATTTTTCCCATTAAACCATGATGACACATGTGCACTTCACACCTGTTAATGCTCTATATGTAAATATTCACACACTGTTATCTCATTTTCATATGGGTGCTCCTAGATTTAGCTTGCGCTTTGAAGTTTGGACTCGGGCATTTGACACTTTAGATAGAGCATTGGTATCACAGTTTGACACCAATACAGAAATCGAGTGTTACTTGGCGTTGATGCTTGGTAGACTGTCGAATTTTTCATGGAAAATGGTGATTGATTTTAATGTTGAATCTGCAATGTTAGCACTCTTCTAACATCTAAACATTGATATTTACACCTGCGCGCTGAGGTTTCAGCGCTTTATCTGTGTTTAAGCTTTAGCACCTTTTTATTTCCCAATGGGCATTTATCCCACATCTCTGTTGCAAACGAGATTCATGGTGTTTATATACACGAGCCTTTCATTTATTATTCAATGGGTTGAGCACATAAGTGTATTTGTGGGCTTCTCCATTTATGTCTTTGGCGCTTGATAGCTTGGCATGTGCCCTGTATGGCCTTGGCTTGTGGACTTAAAGATTGGGCTTAATGCTCAGTTTTTTTATAATTAAAAATCTTCCATATAAGGCCGAGAACAAAAATTGGTTTTAAAAAACAAATAATTTTTTTTTATAATTAAATTTTTTTTAATTAAAAATCCTCCATATAAGGTCGAGAACAAAATTTGGTTTTAAAAAACAAATAATTTTTATTTCCCCAAACATATAGATTTTTCCCAAAACATATTTGTTTTCTTTGGTCACACTAGTGCCAACGACTAGTACACCAACATTACGAAACTTGAAGATTCTACAAAAGTGTCAAATTTGATTGGCGCTACAAATGTTGAATTAGCACAAATTATACAGTGCTAACATTGGCTCCAATGGGGATGGTGTCCTCCCCGCAAGGTGACAAAGAACCCGTAGATCAAGTTCATGATCCATTGGGATGATCCCATTCCCTATAACCTGCTTTGACCTGTGACCTTCTCCAACTGCAACCCAAACTATACATTGCAAACTGAAATCTGAAAAATACTGCAAACTGAAATCTAGAATACTACTGAAAAATATGCTCAAACTGAGAGCTTATTAAAAACATACCATCCTAGTCTAAACAACTAAAAACAATTGTTGAACTATGTGAAATCAAACAACCAATGTATCCAATCAATCAAATGACTCTGTGATTGAAACTTGTAGTCAACTTCTCCCAATAGAAACAAAAATTTGAAATGTGATGACTCATCATAACATCTAAATCCATCTCCATTGTTCATGAAAACTGTAAAGTCATTTTTCCTCAATGATTCTAATAGAATTTCAAAAGGGTCATTGAAAATATGAATTGTTACTTCTTGTTGATGAGCAAAAAGAACAGAGTAGTCGTCATCTTTAGATGCAGCGCCTTGTTTTAATTCGTCAAAATTTTCGTTATAAACTATATGGTCGTTTTCAAATGAAAATGCAACAACCTGCTTATCTTCCTTTGAACTGAACCCATATTGCTTCTGGAGATCAACTACTACATCTGCATATCCTCTTTTATACTGCTCTAAATACATCAATAATGCTTCATCTGTTTTTGATTCATAGTCTTCTTGTTGTTGGTCATAAAGATCTTCAAAAGAAATGTCCTGACAAAGAAAATCTTGAAACTTTCTTTGAACCAACAAATTTTTTTGTTCTATCTCAAGTTCCTTGACGAGTTTCTTTAAACAATCAAACTTATCTTCTTGACTAAATATGTTGCACGAGTTTAAATAAGAAAACAAAGTTGAACAAATATCTTCATACCATTGATCATTAGAAAACATATCAATCCATTCTTTAAAATCTTGAAGAGAAACAAGATCTGCCACAAACCCTATTATTTTGATTGATGAAGTACCTGGATTAGAAGCTAAGATCACCATTTTGGAACCAATGGAATTGCCAAGAAACTCTTTATACTCCAGATTCTTTGGATAGTGGAGTCTCCATTTGTGCTTTGAATTCTAGATCATTTGACAATGGAGTCGCCAGGTGAATGAAATATAGCCTTCTTTGTTTTTTATCTTGGTTCACCATCAGAGAACAGATCTAATCTTTGTCATTTATCCCAAGGAAATCACTTTCCGTTCCCTAGAAACGGCGGCAAAATATTATCTCTCTGTAATTTCCTCGGCTGAAAGGAAATAGACACAAGAGTAACCTCAAAACCAACTTGGGGTTGGAAGCTATCCCTTCCAACCAGGGAGGGCTCTCTCTCTTCAAATCAATCACTGAAAAGATTGATTTGGTTTAAATCAAAGGCTATATCTCTAAGATAAAATGAATTTATAGGGTTGGTGGCAATATGGGAAGAAAGTGCATTGGGCTATGGAGTCACTAAAGTCGGAAGTCAATGAAAAGCTTGTTGGATACCTGGTAGATTTAAGAAAAGACTGAACAGAGGCAAGATAGAAAGTAATATTCTAAGCCAAATAAATGTGTTGTAGACACTGGGTTAAAAAGAAAACAATAATCCCTCAAGGCAACTAACAATGATGAATCTTAAGGAAATTATAGCAGACGTACAACTCAAACTACATGCAACAGAGCATCTGATACATATGAGTTCTGATACACATATTTCATATCAACACAGAGAAGAAACCACACAATATCAAGTATAAGACATAAAAGCAAAGACTAAAAGATCACATGCATAAAATATCACAATCACATGTATCTCTGTGGTCAAAACTCAAGGACTTTAGATCCAGCAATTTTCATTAGATCATAGAAAAGATTACAATATGTTCAATACTATTCCCTTACACCATCCGCCCCCTTTGCACATTCAAAGTGCTCCAATGTATAAGAAAACCAACTCCCTAAGCTAAAGATGTCAAATTTCTCTACTGTTCTATAATTATGGATCCAATTACATCAAAAGAAAGAACGATTTCATTTCTAAACTACTTGCTAGTTTTCTATAAAACAAATCTAAAAACAAACTAAAATTAAATTAAATTTGAAACAGGTTGCAAAGTGTCTTGACTATTGAAAACTGTTGGAGTTTTTTGTTAGTTGATCCTGCCACTTTCTCTTTTAATTATGGAAATATAGTGTTTTTAGATGTTGATTGATCTTTTGACTTCCACCTAATACTCCAAATATGGAACTGTTGATTTCATGCCCTTTAACTCTGCCTTTGTCTCCAACTGTCTGCCTTGAAATCTGGAGTTTGTTTTCGATTTTGGATTCTCAATATGAGATATTTTTCCATTGTATTTGGAAACAACATAACCCTCAAATCCTGCCTTCCTCTAACTTATCAAAATACTGATATTATTCCAGAAAATCTGAAGATAATGAGAAAAGTTGCTTGAATATGCTCATCGAATCTTTTGAAGAAGTGTTTATTTGCAATTTGCTCGGATTGCCACTTCATATGTCTTTGATTACCAGGAAATCTTGTGATATTGATTCTGTTGTACATGCTCTAGCTAGAAACCAATCGGATGTTGACCTGGTGCTTTAGTGGACTTGCGTAGCGTAATCGTTGTGAATATGCATCTTCAGCACTTGCGCAGCGCAAGCTCTGTTGCCAACGATTCCCTTACTTCATTGTCATAGCATCCCCAACATAATTAATCTTCGTATATATAGAAAGAAAAAGCACACCAGACACAATTTGTAGTTTGTTATAATTGATAGCAAAAGGGACGGAATAGCACTTTTCGTGAACCAAAGCAATCATGGCACTAGTTTAGATAGCAGCCTTGGGGTGTCGATATCCTGTAGAATATCAGGGATCTACCAAGATCGCAATATTCGAGCTTCTCCTACCCTTTTTAGATCTGCGCCATTCACTTGAGTAATCAGACAAATCTAATTTGAAACCCCTTTACTACCTCGTTACGAAATCTTGACCACTCCTTGCTTGATCTGATGACTTGGACTGTACTAGGGATTTGGAAGTTGATCTGCTGGTTCGTCTTCATCACAGGCTCTTGTGTCCATTCACATATGTGCAAAAACTTCAATTGTTTCGCATGATGGATACGAGATTCACCTAATCCCTTCTTTGGGTTTCTTCTCTGAGATATTAACACCATCGTTGTATAGGGCCTTTCTACCTGTCCTGCAAACAAACTCAATGTACAGAATTCGGTTTTTCCTCTTATTGACTGTGTGTCTTTTTTATTTTGTTGGCAGTCGGGAATTGTAACCCATGATCTACAGGGCAAGGCTCCTTCCCACATGAATCAAGGCATTATGGCGCCACCAATCCTGGGACGACATGGAACAAACCTAACATCCTTACAATTTTGTCAGGATTGACTCATGGCTCAGATTCATGACACTTATGCAACTTCATCATCATTCCTTATGCGTTGGATCCTTTGACAGTTTGATACCTGTGCATGAATGATGGGAACTTGGCGTGTGAACTGGAGACTTTGGTTTTGATAAAATTGCTGGTATTTTTCCCATTAAACCATGATGACACTTGTGCACTTCACACCTGCTAATGCTCTATATGTAAATATTCACACACTGTTATCTCATTTGCATTTGGGTGCTCCTGGATTTAGCTTGCGCTTTGATGTTTGGACTCGGGCATTTGACACTTTAGACAGAGCAGTGGTATCACAGTTTGAAACCAATACAGAACTCGAGTGTTACTCGGCGTTGATGCTCGGTAGACTGTCGAATTTTTCATGGCAAATGGTGATCGATTTTAATGTTGAATCTGCAGTGTTGGCACTCTCCTAACATATGAACATTTATATTGACACATGCGTGCTGAGGTTTGAGCTCTTTATCTGCGTTTAAGCTTTAGCACCTTTTTATTTCCCAATGGGCATTTATCCCACATTTCAGGTGCAAACGAGATTCATGGTGTTTATATGCACAAGCATTCCATTTTTAGTTTTAGGCATTGAGAACATAATTCCCCTTGTTGGCTCCTTCCTTATGGATTTGGCACTTGATAGCTTGGCATGTGACGAGAACAAAATTTGGTTTTAAAAACTAAACAATTTTTATTTTCCCAAACATGTACATTTTTCCCAAAACATATTTTTTTGTCTTTGGTCACATTGGTGCCAGCAACTAGTACACCAGCATTACGAAACTTGAAGATGCTACAAAAGTGTCAAATTTGACTGGCACTACAAATGTTGAATTAGCATAAAGTATACAGTGTTAACACCAACCTCTCCAGTCAAGATGCTTCTTAATCAACATCTTAGAGAAGGAAAATGGGAAAATCGGCTTGCCAAAATGCAAGAGTATGATATCGAGATCAAGCCTTTAAAAGCAGTTAAAGGACAATGGTCATGCAAATTAATCACAGGAATTGATGTAGTAAACAGAGACATATCCATTTCATCTGGGTCATCATTGTCAACATCATAATGGTACAAGGATATTATTTTTTATCCCAAATCTGGTCAGTTTCCCAATGGTATGTCTTCAAAGGAGAGAAGGTCATTAAAAATCAAAGCCAACCAATATGTGTTAGTTGTTGAAGTCTTGTTCCGAAGAAATTTTGATGGAATGTTATTAAGATATATTGATTCTAAAAAGGCTCAAAAGGTGATAGAAGAATTTCATGAAGGTGTTTGTGGTGGAAATTTTGTACCTACAATGACTGTACATAGAATAATGAGAGATGGCTATTATTGGCCCACCATTTTTAAAGATTCTTGTTCAATCATTAGAAAATGCATCTCTTGTCAAAAAGTTTCAGGAAAGATGAAAAAAAACAGTGATTCCATTGCAGCCTATAATGATTAAAGAACCTTTTACACAATGGGGGATAGATGTTATTGGGCCAATCGATCCAAATTCTAGCAAAGTTCATTCATACATCTTTACTGCAGCTGATTATTTCACTAAATGGAAAGAAGCAGTGGCTCTGAAAAAAGGTAGATTCTAAAGAACTCATCACTTTCCTTAGAGATAATATTCTATCAAGATTTGGAGTTCCCAATAAAGTCATAACTGATAACAGATCAATTTTCATAGGATCAAAGTTCACCAAGTTTTGTGGGGAATATGGAATCATCATGGGTCAATGATCAAATTATTATCCCCAAGGGAATGGCTTAGTCGAGTCTACAAATAAAATATCGGTTCATATTCTTAAAAATAAAATCAATGTGAACCAAAGAAATTGGAATATGAAGTTGATTGATGCATTATGGGCCAACAGACTTACACCAAAGGATAGCACATGATTATCACCATACACATTGGTATATGGAAAAGAAGAAAAAATGTCAATTCATTTAGAATTAAATGCTCTGACTTATGTTGTAAACATAGAGGATGTTGAAAAAGTCTTCCTTCTACAAAGAATATATGATTAGTTGATGTATTTGGAAGAACAACGATGTGAGGTGTTAAGAAATATGATTCAAATACAACAAACTATCAAAAGAAAATTTGATCAAAAAGCATCAGCAAAGTATTTTCAAAAAGGATAGTTGATATTGTTGTGGAATAAGGAAAAATAAAAACCATCTCTATATACAAAGTCTGAAGCATTGTGGATCGGTCCTTATATCATAGAAAAAATTCTTAGATACAACTCTTATCTGTTGAAAATGGGAAGGGGACATTCCATATGTTGTCAGTCAATGGGAAACACCTCAAAAATATCTTCTCCTAAGAATTCTCAGTTACCACCAGTACATAGTTTTTCTTTCCCTATACATATCTCTTAAAGTCTTTTCTTTCTTTCAATTTACTGAGTCAATTTCTCAATGATCGGATTTTGGATTCTTAGTAACCCACATGGAGTTACTATCCCACAATTGGAGCTAATTGTTGATCCACAAAAGTGTTAAGTATTTTGAAATTTTCTCTTGTAAATTATTATTCCCATACTTAGAAAATTTTTAAGTTTGTCATGGGTTCATAACCCATTCTCTATTCTTGTCACTTTTTTTGGGCCTATGAAATGCACCTTCACCTTCTGCCACTGTCATTTCGCACCCTTAATTAGAAACATTTCTAAAAATATCTCTCACTGTGGGTTGAGGCTCTTTCTCAATTGTATTGTTTACATCTCTAACCCCTTTTTCTAATTAATTCTTCATACTTAGTTTAATTTCGAAAACTATCATGTTCCACAAGATGTTATGCTTCATCTCTGCCTTACGCTTTCACACCCGCGAAACCATGGCACTGCAACACTTTTCTCTCATTTATCACTTCATATTCCTAACCCACCATACTTCATTAACTCCATGATCTCTTGACACTTAGTAAAATTTGTAAACTTCACCACGGGCCACGGAAATTGCATGCTTCCTCCATACATACCATCAATCCTCTCCATCTGACTGATCCATTCTTGATACTTAGTCATTTTTCAAAATGTCACTGTGGGTTCATGCTCATTCCATTATTTCTTCACATACATCTGATTCTTATGCCACCCCACAGTAATCCATGTCCTATCTTATCACTCTCCCCGAAGTACATTTAATGCAAATCTCATGAAAAATAAAAATAAAAATGGTTAAAATATTAAAAGGTCATTATTAATGGCGATCTTCTCGAGACAATTCTTCATCAATTCAAATTTAATTCGTATCAATCATCCTTTGAAAGAATAGCTTCAAGTATATTATGGTAAAAATGTTTACTTTGGTAATAATGATCTAAAAGGGATTGTACATTAATCTGCCAACTTGATAAAGAATGACAACCAGAAGAAGAGAACAATTATGCAGAGACACCATAAACCAATTTGGACTAAAAGATCAAAAGTTTCAATGGTCAAGAGCCTACAAGTATTACTCCTCATTGTCACCTCCAAGGAAGAATTCAAATCAGATTTGGACGTCAGGGATTTCTCTTGCAGGTTGCATTCCAAAGGTCTGTGATTTCAAAGAACTAATTTTGTTGTGCATCAACAAATTTGATAAAAATCAAAGAATAATTCAGCTACAAGGAGATTTCCCTATTTCTTTAGCACCTTCAATCTTTAAGAGAATGCTCAAAATTTCAGAGCCATCAATGATTTTTAAAGGGGATGAAGCCGAGGATTTTATGAAAGTCGGAAATGGTGGATTAGACCTTCTTTGAGATTATCTTCAAGACCCAACAATGATTCTGGAAGACCTTTCAAGTATCCAGGTTAGTTCGTTGAAAAATACCTACCGAGAAATGCCATGGCTATTCACCAAAGTAGACGAACAAGAATCTACGACTACTATTCATCGATTGGCTTTGTATATCTTTCATTTTGTGATTCATGAGAAAGTAATTTTTGATTGGGAAAATATTATTTCTAGAGAATTATCTTTTAAGTTATCAAATTTCAGGAAGAATAAGAAATTCTACATGTCTTCATACCTAATCTTCGTCATTACTTACTATCATGTTTTTAAAGGATTTCATTTATCCAAACATTTCAATTGTAAAATTGACCCAATCCAGTTGTGGTACCTTGCCTTATGGAAATAGAAGGTTGTGTACATTTTATGAAGTGCACAATGCATTTGTTTCTTCCTTCAAAAAACTTGTTTTTGGGTCAAACACATCAAGATTAACTTTGGAAGAAGCAACCTTTCTAGATAAAAAAGGAAGCTTTGAAGCAATGGAGCACTTTAGTATTATCAAAATTTATTTTTCTCGGGAAAGACCTTCATATCTCCTATAGTATGTTTCAGATAATATATTTGTCTTGGAAGTGAAATACAGGTTCTAGGATCATTTTTTCATGAAAAGAGGAAAAATAAATTTATTCTTCTGCCATGGAAGATTGGAGAGATAATGTTGAAGAATACCACAAATATTGATGAATTTTTCAGTTCAATTTGATCAGTATAATTTAAAGTTAGCATATGAATTCAAGGGGTTCGACCCTAAACAATTTTTTATGAAATACATGATGTATGTGGGTTATAGTGTCTCATTTTCTAATACATTCTTATTCAGAGAAGAAGAAGAAGAAGGCGATAGCCATAACCCTCAAGCAGTGTTTATTGAAAATAAACAAGAGGATATTGAGAATATTATTAGCACCACCGATAAACATAGACAATGGGAAAAAGTTGTGAATGAGAGGAGTACTAGGTCTCCTAACACTTCTCAGAAAAGTGGCCTACCAAAACAAAATATTCATCAGCAGCTCAGGAACAAAGGAAATATTCAGTAGACAATTCTGATGATGGAGGAGATCAGAACCCTCCTAAGGGAAGCCTGGAAAGGCCCCATAAACTTCCAGTAACCAGAAAAAGGAAAATACAAACAAGTAAATAAGGAGGAAATGAGGGTGCACCTAAAGACGAGATTGTTCTTGAAGATATGGACCTGGATGTAAATATTGAGGACATAGAATTTATTGATGAAGAATAGAGAGTTCAAGAGAGCAAAGAGGTTGTATCATAATTGGATACACAAGATCCAATGCTATTTGAATAAGAATCCCTAACTTTTCAAGGTGCTCTATTTTACAAAATTTCAAAGAAATTGGTCATTGAAAAAATTCATGCAAAAAATAAAAGAGTTCAAAGAAAATTAAGCTTGGAACTCCACCTCAATGGAGTTCCTCCATCTAAAATTGTATAGATTCATGAGGCTATGGGTGAAGCCCTAAATATGTTAGTTGAAGAAATGGACAATGAGAATGCCACTTTGAAAGAAAGAAATGAATAATTGGAGAGTGGCTTGATGCCCCCACCTATATTTTCCATCCCAATTGCCACAATGCAACCATGGAAGAGTCTTGATGGAACACCAAAATCAAGCTCCAGAATAAGAGGAACATCAAGTTTACTTGTTGCTATTAGAAGATATGTTGGAGAAAACATCAATAAAAGAATGTCTCTTGTCCTCCAAAAATGGGAACTGACAAATAGTTTTGTCTCCTTGGGATCATGGACTACTAATCTGAGACAATACATATAGGAAGATCTGGAAAATGACGAAGAAATATATAAAGGTGTTGTTTCCACATTTTTTATTAAAGTATCAATTATGAATGAGTTCAAAAGAAAATAAGATGACTTGCCTTATGTAGTATGTATTAAACAACTCAAAGCATGTTGGATAAAAAGAACTAAGTGTCTAAAAGAAATATCGGTTGATTGTGACACTACAAGTGTTAAAAAGGGAGAGTTGTATTTAAAATTATTTGAGTTAGATTTAGCTTGAACAAATAGAGAAGTTGAAGACCCAAATTTAATATTAAATTCCAGACTTATGACAAAAGAACAATTTGAAGAAAAATTTTACATATTGAAAACTGCATCAACTGAGAGATTTAATAGTCTGATCGAGTACTCAAAACTAGAAGTGGGAAGTTGGTTGGTTAGTTATGTTAACAAAAACAAATACATTAAGGATACACTACACCAACTTTCAATGGACTTTAGAGATCTAGAGAATTCATTATTTGACATAAAGGTAAGGAAATAAATAATTGTTGCACCCATGAGAGATTATATTGAAAATTGGTTAAACAATGCCTTAACCAAAATAATGAAACCAGATCAAGAAGGGGTAGATACAACCAGTCGTATAATTCCAGGAAAGGAGAATACAAAATCCACCTTAGCA
>SNQJ01S0110206.1:29062-40783 GCA_010110895.2 Picea sitchensis
CCCACCTCAGACCACAAAGTGACAAGACACCTTATGAATTGTGGTATGGGAGACCTGCTTCAATTAAACACTTCAAAGTCTTTGGGAGCAAATGTTACATAAAGAATAATGATGAGAACCTTGGCAAATATGATGACAGGGCTGATGAAGGTATCTTCTTAGGGTATGCTACAAACAGCAAAGGATACAGATGCTATAATAAGAGGCTGCATAAAATGGTTGATTGTATTGACGTAAAAGTTGATGAGGGAATCCCAGCAAGAGAGTTGTATAGTAATGAGTCTTCTACATAAGACACAACTAAAGTTGAAGATGAACAGGTCCAAGAATCAGAAAATGAAGACTCTGAATTAGATGAAGACACAGATACCCAGACAGACTCAAATCAGCAGACAACTTCAAATTCCTCCTCCAAAATTACTCAAAAGAATCATCCTGCAAGTCAGATAATTGGTGAAAAAGACAAAGGTGTACAAACCAGGAAAAAGATAATCAAAAATACCAATAATTCACATATAGCTTTCATATCCATGTTGGAACCCAAGAGCTTTAATGAAGCTATCAAAGATTACCTTTGGGTTAAAGCAATGAATGATGAACTTGATCAGATTGAGAAAAACAATATGTGGGAGATGGTTCATAGACCAAAAGGTAAAAATATCATTGGTTCCAAATGGATCTTTAAGAATAAGTTGAATGAGCAGGGACAAATCGTCGAGAACAAAGCAATATTGGTCTGTAAAGGATATGCTCAAATAGAAGGACTGGATTTTGATGAAACATTTGCGCCCGTAGCAAGGTTAGAAGCTATCAGAATATTTCTTTCCTATGCTTGTCATAAAAGGTTTAAGGTTTATCAAATGGATGTCAAGTCAGCTTTTCTAAATGGAGATTTAAATGACGAAGTCTATATGGAACAACCAGAGGGTTTCGAACTGTCTGATAATCCTGACTTAGTATGCAAGCTAAAGAAAGCTTTATATGGGTTAAAACAGGCCCCTCGTGCCTGGTATCACAGACTGGATACGTATCTCAAAGACAAAGGGTTCAATAGATGAACAGTAGACAACAATCTATATATCAAAACAGAGGGTAATGATTTGCTTATTGTATTGTTCTATGTGGATGACATCATCTTCGGATGTAATAAGGATCAATTGGTACAATGGTTTTCTTTTGCCATGGAATCTAAGTTTGAAATGTCTATGATAGGTGAACTGTCATTTTTTCTTGGTCTGCAAATTACTTAGAGGTCTGAAGGGATGTTCATTTCTCAAGAAAAATATCTAAGAGAAATGTTGAAAAGATTTCAAATGGAAGAATCTAAACATGTGGGCACACCTATGGTTACTGTATGAAAATTAATTAAGGATGATGACTCACTTGATGTTGATCAAAGTTCATATAGATCAATGATTGGTAGCGTGTTGTACATCACAGCATCTCGCCCAGACATAATGCATGTTGTTGGAATAGTAGGAAGATATCAGTCTGCACCTAAACAGAGTCATTTTCTAGCTATCAAAAGGATATTCAGGTATTTGAAAGAAACAATGACTTATGGTCTATGGTATCCCAGAAATCAGAATTTTCAGTTAACTGCTTATTCAGATGCAGATTGGGCAAACTATGTTGATGAGAGAAAAAGCACCAATGGAGGAGCATTCTTCCTGGGTGACTCATTAGTAGCATGGCTTAGTACAAAGAAAGGTTCCATTTCTTTATCAACTACAGAGGCAGAGTACATTGTTGTTGCTACCTGTTGTACTCAAATATTATGGATGATTCAGACACTTGCAGACTTGGAGGTAAAATACGCTGCACCGATCCCAATACATTGTGATAACACTAGTGCCATCAGTGTGTCTAAGAATCCTGTACTCCACTCCAAGACCAAGCATATTCCCATAAAATACCATTTTCTGAGAGAGCAGGTCACCAATCAGGTTGTTAAGGTCCATTACATTCCAACCAAAAAACAAATTTTCGACGTCTTTACTAAACCCCTAGCCAAGACACCTTTTGAATATCTCCGACAGAATTTGGGTGTCATCCCATCTCACATCTAAGCAAGTCCATCCTGTTAGGGGGAGTTTGTATTGGTTGAACGTCTGATACCTCCTAAACATACTGCAACAGCTCAGGGGGAGCGTGTTTTATTTGACATTGATGTCAAAGGGGGAGAAAAGGATTGGTCCGGACTGGATGCTACAGTTGGAGGTCCAAACAGATTAGCACAGTCGTTCAGGGTTGCCATCAATGCCAAAGGGGGAGATTTTTGGCATGTTTACAAGAAGAGCGTGCTTGTCATTGATGGCAAGAATAGCAGCAACGATGAAAAACAGGCAAGCAAGGAAGATCAACAAACAGGCAGGCAAGGAATAATAGAAACAATCGAATGGCAAGATCAACAGCGTAAGATCAGAAGGAGGAAAATAGTCAAAGAACGAAAAATGTGTTGTTTCGGAGTTTTGTAGATCAAGAAATCCAAAGCAAAGAGTCTAAAACTCGCGATATGTGAAATCGCAATAACAATCTTGACAGGTGATTCAAGAAGGACACGTGGTGAACGAAAAAGGTGTTGTTTTGGAGTTTCGCAGATCAAGAAATCCAAAGGAAAGAGGTTCAAACTCGCGATATGCGAGATCACGAAAAGATCTGGACCATTAGATCACCAAGGATTGTGGACCATTGATTAGGCATGAAGAAGGCTCATGAAGTGGCGAAATAGCGATAAGATTTGGACCGTCAGATCTAGAGTAATTACGAAGGACCAACAACCGTTAGATATGGTGAATCTACAAGGCGGATAAGACCAAGAGTCATCCAAATCTCCAAAACTGTGGAGGAATCCTGGTCGTCCATCGAGGACATTCATGGACCGTTGGATCCTGAGGACACATGGTGAAAGATCATTGTTTCGCTGACTGGAAAGTCAAAGGAGAGAAGTGCTCATTTAAGTGGCGAATGGTCATATCTTGTGGTCACATTGTCGAGAAGTTGGAGAATCCAAGCCCTATTTCAGAGTTCGTGACATGGAGAGTCAAGAGGACTCATTACAGAATACCCGAGATGCGAAAGTGCGAAATGCATTTTTTAATAAGGCTATGGTCACAGCCAATGGTTACATCTGTGGAAGATAGAGGAAGGAGCTAGCGATGTTAAGCTCCATTTCAGAGTCTCGACGCTCGCGACTTGGAGCATCAAGACTCTTTATCACAAGAATCATGATATGAGAGATCGCGATGAGATCTGGACCGTCAATCATTAGAGATCTCGACCATTGATCAGGCTCGATGAAATTCATAAGTCTTCGAAACACGAAGCACCTTTTAGCACAACCTGTGATCACCGTCAGTGGTCATGTGAAGGGTAGAGGCTAGCAAGAGTTAAGGTCTACCTCGGAGTCTCGTCAATCACACCTTGGAGCATCAAGGCTCTTCATCACAGGAATCGCGATATACGAGATCGCGATGAGATCTGGACCATCGCATCATTAGAGATATCGATTGTTGATCAAGCTAGATGAAGTTTATAAGTTTGTGAAATATGAAGCGCTTTTTGGCACAACCTGTGGTCACAGCCAGAGGGAACGTGAGGGGAAGAAGTGAGCGGTGCTAAGCTCTATCTCAGAGTCTCAGCGATCGTGAATTGTAGTGTCGAGAACTTCTATCACAGGAATGCCAAGTTGCGAGATCACAAAATTAAAAACTTTGTTTAACGCTCAGTCATAGCCAATGGGCATATAAATTAAACGCAAGACCCTATGAACTCCATCCAATGATGCAGGTGAATTTGAGTATGAATCGAAGGGCTACTGTTGCTCTACAGAGTTAATCGACCAGTGGTGATTCAGTTGTTGAAGCGGTCTTTGGTGGTTCAAAGTGTAACTGCTAGAAACCACTGATGGTTTCTGCCAGAGGATGAGCTCCTCTATGACAGAGGAGATGGAGAGTCTCAACTACTAGAGAAGATGAGGAATCTCGAGAGAACACCCAGTGATGATGGATGCATGTGTGAAACCGCCAGAGAAGCTGAAGAGTTACGATGATGATCAGGTAGAGCACTCACAATGAGGAGGATATGTAGAACAGATAGACCAGGGGGCACATAGGAGATGACATAAGTTGTCGAGGAGTGAAGTGCAAAAAACACCCCGATGTGGAGGAGATTAGGGGTGGAAAGGATGCAAGAGAAAGAAGAAGATTCCATGCATAAGGCGCACAGAGACTATAAGAATGTTGAACAAAGAAGAAATCGGTGTTGTTATTGTTGAGTGTGATTGAGGTGTGAAGAAGGAGGCAGAGCACAGTAGTAGAAATGGATAGAAGGTGAATGGTACATTGAAGCGACATGGCGCAAAGAGAATAAAAGACAAAAGAACAGAAAGTGCAAGGAGTGTCTAGAAGACACTGATGCAGACAGAGCAACGCAGTGTAGCAAAACAGTGATTAGACCGGTAAGCCATTGAAGAACTTTATATCGCTATAATAATTCATAATAGCAAAGATTTATATTTCAGGGTGGTAGGGAGGTGCAAGGCAGAACAGTTGTTCTATGTTTTACAAGTTGGTGCCTGTATGATCAAAAGTTGGTGCTTCCATCCTGTTGGTGCTGGAACACTTGGGGAGTTGGTTCTTCCTTCTAGTCGGTGCTAGAGAATCCAAAGAGTTGGTGCTCTTAGCAAGTAGCAGCTTGAAAAATAGAGGTTGCAGCCTCATTATGAGTTGGTGCCCATATGTATGATAATGTAAAGAGTGTAAATATTACTTATCATATAAAGAAGAAGAGGTTTTTACCCTCTATGGGTTTCCTCGGGAAATGTTTGTCTCTGTGTATCTCATATGTGTCACTGATGTTGAATGTGTTATTAATTATTTCCTTGCATTATTGTGATTTTCATTGAGTTCTTCGTAAAGAGTTTAAAATAATCATAATTGTTTAAGCACGGTAACAACTGATTCACCCCCCCCTCTTAGTTGTCCAACAAATAATAATATGTCAACGCAGCATAATGGGGCACCAACCCTTGGATAATTGCATAAAACTGTCACCTCTTAAGAGCTAGATGAATGCCATAAATATTTTCACTCTCTATTACATATCTAGATGGTCCCAAACCTTGGGAGAATGAGTGGGTTGGAACTTTGATAAGACTCCACCTCCCTTGCAACCTCTTCTACCCATTTTAATTTATTTGCTTAAATGATACATGCCTCAAAACTTAAGGATATTGAGTCAGCATGGATGGGGTTCCTTAGGATTCACAGTCAAAGACATGTATATTCATTATTTTCAATCTCTCCCTTTGCCCCAGAAATTTGCAATCCAGAACAAGGTATGGTCTTCAAATGGTTTATCAAAAATAAATGTCTTTTGTTGGTTACTTTTGCATGGAATATTCATGATCGTTGACAATCTCAAAAAAAAAGGGGATACAAGGCCCAAATTGGTGTGTAATGTGCAAGAAGACAAAGGAAATTGGTAAACATTTATTTTTGGATTTCCCTTTTGCAACACAGGTCTAGGACCTTGATTTTTCAGGTTTATCTCACAAAATTTGTAGGCCGACATGCTAGAATGAGGTTTTTAGAAGATGGACCAGACTGTATGTTGAATTTTTTAATACTAGACTAACTACAATAAATAACCAGGATCTCAAGAAGATTAAACAAGCACAAATTACAAAACAAAGATTATGGATCTGCTCGATTTTCCATAGGCAATGATCTTCCATTTCCACCCAACCATAGGCATCCTCGAGTGCCACCCCCAAGCAGAGCATAGAATTTATCCTACGAAACCCTTCTACACAAGGGAAGAAAACCCAACACCTTTTCTTATAGAGAAGATTAATGCCAATACAATATAACCATGAACTAGTTATATCTAGTAAAGTAAACCAATAAGAAAGAATCTCAGATAACAAGTACTTATCTTTTCTACTCAGATATGTACTCTAGAACTCCCCAGGAGATAGCTCTTTTGTTGTCCAATGATGGCTCAGATCATTGTCTCAAACTATCATATAACAGCATCTTATATTTGTCACTTTGTTGCCTCAAGACTATTGGTATAGGTGTGCCCAATCTCTTGTTCAAGCACAAAAATATATGTTGTCCAAACACAGTCTACAGGTGTGACCAAATGTTTTTTAAGCTCAGAGATATATGCTGCTACGAGTGTGCCCAAATTTACCTCAGAATTAGCCTCTTCGCTACCTCGGAATATGCTCCTTTGTTGCCTCATAATGTGCCCCTTCGTTGCCTCAGAAATTTTCCCTTCGCTGCCTCAGATTGAGCCCCTTTATTGCTTTAGAAAGTGCCCCCTTCACTTTCTCAGAAAGTTCCACTTTGTTATGGCTACTACAGATATATATCAGACCAAATATGTTGTGACAAAATGAGAAGGATAGTCTCATATTTATACTAATCTGATCAGTGGAATTTTCCAGTGGGTCCAATTTGTTCTTTCTGGAAAAATTATAATTTCCCATTATAATTTTCCTATGGGCCGACTTCTATTTTGGAGCATTATAATTTTACTTTATTATTCTCTATGGAGCTGACTTTTTCACTAGGATATTTCTTGACTTCTTGGTATCTTCATCTATAAGAAATGGTTATGCAGGAGGTGAATATCTCCCACAACTACCAGAAACATCAACACTCCCTCTTAGCCAGGGAGGTATTCTCCATGACATTTTTCCTTTGTTCCTCATAGCCTCGCAGGCTATGCCATGGTCCTCCAACCAGGCCATGGTCATGCAGACCATGCTATTGGTAGCATAATTATGTCCCACATGGCTACACCCAATGTGGACCTTTTCTAGAGCCTCATCACCACTAGAATACACTAGGACCTACTCGCCCATAGTGCATTGTCAAGGACTTACTCTCCCATGACGTGTCCACTTTTTCAACTCCCAAGGGACATGTCCTCGTGGTCTACTCCCATGCGACATTGGGTGCCACCCCAAGACAGCTTGTCACTACTCTGACAAGTGTCATGCTCAACTCCATCTCAGAGGAGTGTTCTCCAAGTCAACACAGCCCAATATGAGGAGAAGATCAGGGGCGTCCCCATAGATCAAACCATCCCATCCACATGGGGAGAAGACCTGTCTCAGGTCGACCCAGCCCATCACAACTAAGGAGAAGACTCGTCACATGTCGACCCAACTCAATACATTGGGGAGAAGACAGAGAGAAGGCACAACACACTCGTAGATCAACCCAACCCACTTCCTTGGGGAGGAGATCTGGAGAGTGTCCTCACAATTTGACCCAACCCACTACTCTGGAGAGAATACCAAGGGAGATATCTCAACCACATGTGTTACAACCCAAAGGTCGTCATGCACCAGCCCAGTACAAGTTATCATTCCATCAATAAGTGTCATACTCAACTCAGTCCATTGAGGAGAATCTTCACAGAAGAATGTCTCACGAAGCTGCAAACATCAATACTCCCTCTTAACAAGAGGGACATTCCACTCCAAGTTTATCATGGAAGTACTCTAAATTCGACTTGGAAAAAGGCTCGGTGAGAACATATGTTATCTACTCATTTATAGGAAGGTACTCCACTAGTACTTCCTTCCTCTGCACCATATCTCGAATGTAATGAATCATGGTTGGATCCAATATCTTATCAGACAATCCTACAGGGAGCTTCTAAAGCCACAGTACTTCGTATACTTCCATACATATTGTAATATACTCATTTTCTTTGGTACTCAAAGCCACAAAAATATGTTTCCTTCTACACCGGGAAACCATGGCAGATCCAAAAATGAAGCAACACCCTGAGGTGCTCTTCCTGTTAACTTTTACCCTACCCAATCTAAATTAGCATATCCCTTCAGTCTCATGTCAACACTGGAATCATGTCTCAAGCCATATCCAACTGTGTCTCACAAATATATCAACACAATCTTCACAACCACCCAATGTATCTACCTCAGCTGACTCATGAACTGGCTCAATGCACGCACTGCATAGAAAATATCATGTCCGATGTTACCAGATACATCAATGATCCAATCAGTTGTCAGTATATGGTCGGATCAATCAGGTATGAATCGGAACAAGACTCACTCAACTTCTTCAAATTCATCACCATCAGTGTGGTCATGGACTTATTTTCCAATATCTCAAATCTCCTCAAGATCTCAACTGTGTACTTCCTATGACTCAGGAAGATCTCATCAGTTCTCATCAACAATCTTATAGTACAAATTGGCATCAGCAACACACTTTCTGAAATATAAACTCATCGGGTATCTATCAATCCTCGCATACCAAGCATGAGGTTCCTTCTTGAGTCTATACGGGGCCTTCTTCAACCTGCACACATGGGACTCCTTCCCATGAATCATGAAATCATATGGTTGCTCGATATACACCTCTTCCTCAATCTCGCCATTGAGGAAAGTTGTCTTCATGTCCATCTGATGTAATCTCCAACCCAAGGTTGAAGCAAGTGAAATAATCATCTGAATGGAGATATATCAAGCAACAAGAGAAAAGGTCTCCTCATAGTCTATTCCCTCCACTTGAGAGAATCCTCTAGCCACAAACCTCGCTTTGTGCTTCTCGATTCTCCTGTCATTTATATGTTTTATCTTGTAAATTCACTTTGAAGTCACCACAGAATTCCCTTTGGGTCTCAGAAAAATATCCTACAAATTATTATTCCTAATGGATTGATGCTCCTCCATCATGGCATCCCTCCATATTGGTTGACAAGATGCCTCCTTATCACTGGAAGGATCAGAATCAATGATGCGGCTCATGGCTACAACATAGCCTAAGAATCTCTGAGGTCTCTTACTTTCTCTGAAAGTACCACAAGGAGCGTATTTTTCTCTACCTCCTGTAGAGTCTGATGAGCCCAGGAAGGCCTCTATCACCCTACTACAATATCTCTTGGAACATCAACATGATGTACTGGATCAACTGGATCAACATGCTCAACTAGATCAACAAGTTCAATTGGCTCAACATGATCAATCTGAACTATTGAAGGGTGAGGGGAAAAAGACACCATCTCCTCCTACATCTCACTGTCTATCTACAAGTGAGATCCTCTATTTCTCCTAAAGGGTAACTATTTCTCAAAGGAAACAATTGTCATAGGTCCACACAAATTTGAATGCACAAGATACCCTTGGATTTGTTGTCATTGCTTGGAAAACATCCCTTGGCATTCGTGCCAAGAGAACAATTTCTACGAATTCCATCATGCTCAACACAAAGTATTGGAAACCTCGTCGCCATCTTCCCCTGAATGGGAAGATCTCTATAATGCAAATGAGCAAGTCCCATATGCCATAATTGGTTTAACTATCAATCTGTACAAACTCTGGTCAAACTACTTCATGTCTCAAACCAGAGATCATCTAATAAATTTTCTTCTGCAACCATCACTATAGCTCCCTCTCAGAGCTATCTCTGGTGACATGCCTCTGAGGTAACCTGTTTGGAACAAGAAAACAAGAACAACAACATTTCCATGGCAACCTCCATGGAATATAACCTACCCGAAACAGAAAACAAAACAAGAATATCTCCTAGAGGGGAGATAAAAAAATTCATCTCTATTATTATGTGGTTAGTATAATGATCATAACTCCAATAGACCAAAACATAATATCACAATGGTGCCATCACAACTAGGGGCATATCAAAACAATGAAACCTAGAGGGTGTGTTGTTCCTCTTAATGCACTAGATCTTAGATCCCTTTGGATATAAGTTGTTGCTAGGAAAAAAATCCCTTCTTCTGCACACACTCTCATGATAATGATATGAATTAACATATGCAAGTACATACATCCGACAGCAGTGGCAATGGCTTCTTTGGGAACATTGCTCTGATTCCATGTTGAATTTTTTAATACTAGACTAACTGCAGTAAATAACTAGGATCTCAAAAAGATTAACCAAGCACAAATTACAAAAAAAATATTAGGGGTCTTCTTGATTTTCCATAGGCAATGCTCTTCCATTCCCACCCAACCATAGGAATCCTGAAGTGACACCCTGGAGTAGAGCATAGAAGTTATCATGAGAAACCCTTCTACACAAGGTAAGAAAACCGAGCACCTTTTCTTATAGAGAATATTAATGATAATACAATATAACCATGAACTAATTATATCTAGTAAAGTAAACCAACAAGAAAGAATCCCAAATAATAAGTACTTATCTTTTATGTCCATATATGCACTCTAGAACTCCCAAGGAGATATATTTGTTGTTGTCCAATGATGGCTCAGATCATTGTCTCAAACTGTCATATAACAGCTTCTTATATCTATCACTTTGTTGCCTCAAGACTGTTGTTATAGGTGTGCCCAATCTGTTGTTCAAGCACAGAAATATACGTTGTCCAAACACAGTCTACAGGTGTGACCAAATGTTTTTTAAGCTCAAATATATATGTTGCTACATGTGCGCCCAAATTTTCCTTAGACTTAGCCTCTTTGCTGCCTCAGAATATGATCCTTTGTTGCCTCAAAATGTGCCCCTTCGTTGCCTCAGAAAGTGCCCCTTCACTGCCTCAGAAAGTTCCCCTTTTCTACCTCAATAAGTGTCCCTTCACTACCTTAGAGAGTGCCCCTTCGCCACCTCAGAAAGTGCCCCTTTGCCACCTTAGAATGGGCCCCTTCGTTGCCTTAGAAAGTTCCCCTTTTCTACGGTTTCTACAAAGATATATCAGACCAAATATGTTGTGAAAAAATGAGAAGTATAATCTCATATTTATACTAATTTGATCAATGGACTTTTCCAGTGGGGCCCACTTGTTCTTTCTAGAAAAAATATAATTTCCCATTATAATTTTCCTGTGGGCCGACTTCTCTTTTGGAGCATTATAATTTTACTTTATTATTCTCTATGGAGCCGACTTCTTCACTGGGATCTTTCTTGACTTCTTGGAATATCCATCTATAAGAAAGGGTTATGCACGAGGTGTATGTCTCCCACATCTACCAGAAACATCATAACTATATAGGGGGTATTTTAAAGACAAACAACTTTTTATATGGATCTGGGAAGATCTACCAAAGTTCATTACATGGAAGCCTTGGTTAGAAAGAAACAAAGTAATATTTAATCAAATTATAGAAAATCCAATTTATATGGTAAATAAAGTTAAAAGTATCATGATGGAGACCATGCGCTCAAGGAATACACCTATACAAAACAAGAAACCTATGGACAGAGAAGAAATGGATTGGATGAGATAATTTGGAGAAATCTCAATAAACACAAAAACTAAAATGCGTACACCCCCCTTCAATTGGGAAATCAGACTTGGGAAGCAAGAGTTTGAAGAGTGGAAAACAAGGAAGAGCTTCTATATTATGTTCTTTGAAAGAGAATCAAAAGGAAATCCAAGGGTGGCAGGAGCAAGAGGGGTCATCTATGTTAATTTTTAGAGAAACTATTAAGTTTCTTTTCAATTTACTAGATAACAATAGCATAGGTAGCATCACTGATAGAAAAACAATCACAAGATACACAGCATTCATCCTAGGAAACCCTCGTGGGGGAGAAAACCTAGCAAAATGTTCCTTAATATAGATTTCAAATACAATACCAAGATAAAAGATCAAACACTAGAGAATAACCAATATTGAGCAATGTGCCTCTCTCTTCCTTCTTCTCCCAACTACAATTATCTCCAAAATTGTGCACTTGTTGAGTGAATGAG
>SNQJ01S0110206.1:40833-53455 GCA_010110895.2 Picea sitchensis
TGGTCTGTAAAGGCTATGCTCAAATAGAAGGACTGGATTTTGATGAAACATTTGCGCCCGTAGCAAGGTTAGAAGCTATCAGAATATTTCTTTCCTATGCTTGTCATAAAAGGTTTAAGGTTTATCAAATGGATGTCAAGTCATCTTTTCTAAATGGAGATTTAAATGAAGAAGTCTATATGGAACAACCAGAGGGTTTTGAAATGTCTGATAATCCTGACTTAGTATGCAAGCTAAAGAAACCTTTATATGGGTTAAAACAGGCCCCTTGTGTCTGGTATCATAGACTGGATACGTATCTCAAAGACAAAGGGTTCAATATAGGAACAGTAGACAACAATATATATATCAAAATAGAGGGTAATGATTTGCTTATTGTGTTGGTCTATGTGAATGACATCATCTTCGGATGTAATAAGGATCAATTGGTACAATGGTTTTCTTTTGCCATGGAATCTAAGTTTGAAATGTCTATGATAGGTGAACTGACATTTTTTCTTGGTCTGCAAATTACTTAGAGGTCTGAAGGGATGTTCATTTCTCAAGAAAAATATCTAAGAGAAATGTTGAAAATATTTCAAATGGAAGACTCTAAACCTGTGGGCACACCTATGGTTACTGTATGCAAATTAATTAAGGATGATGAATCACCTGATGTTGATCAAAGTTCATATAGATCAATGATCGATAGCCTGTTGTACATCACAGCATCTCGCCCAGACATAATGCATGTTGTTGGAATAGTAGGAAGATATCAGTCTGCACCTAAACAGAGTCATTTGCTAGCTATCAAAAGAATATTCAAGTATTTGAAAGAAACAATGACTTATGGTCTGTGGTATCCCAGAAATCAGAATTTTTAGTTAACTGCTTATTCAGATGCAGATTGGGCAAACTATGTTGATGAGAGAAAAAGCACCAGTGGAGGAGCATTCTTCCTGGGTGACTCATTAGTAGCATGGCTTAGTACAAAGCAAGGTTACATTTCTTTATCAACTACAGAGGCAGAGTACATTGTTGTTGCTACCTGTTGTACTCAAATATTATGGATGATTCAGACACTTGCAGACTTGGAGGTAAAATACGTTGCACCGATCCCAATCTATTGTGATAATGACTAGTGCCATCAGTATGTCTAAGAATCTTGTACTCCACTCCAAGACCAAGCATATTCCCATAAAATACCATTTTCTAAGAGAGCAGGTCACCAATTAGGTTGTTAAGGTCCATTACATTCCAACCACAAAACAAATTTCCGACATCTTTACTAAACCCCTAGCCAAGACACCTTTTGAATATCTCCGACAGAATTTGGGTGTCATCCCATCTCACATCTAAGCAAGTCCATCTTGTTAAAGGGAGTTTGTATTGGTTGAACATATGATACCTCCTAAACATACTGCAACAGCTCAGGGGGAGTGTGTTTTATTTGACATTGATGTCAAAGGGGGAGAAAAGGATTGGTTTGGACTGGATGCTACAGTTGGAGGTCCAAACAGATTAGCACAGTCGTTCAGGGTTGCCATCAATGCCAAAGGGGGATATTGTTGGCATGTTTACAAGAAGAGCGTGCTTGTCATTGATGGCAAGAACAACAGCAACGATGAAAAACAGGCAAGCAAGGAAGATCAGCAAACAGGAAGGCAAGGAAGAACAGCAGTGATCGAATGGCAAGATCAACAGTGTAAGCTCAAAATGAGGAAAACAGTCAAAGAACGAAAAAGGTGTTGTTTCAGAGTTTTGCAGATCAAGAAATCCAAATCAAAGAGTCTGAAACTCGCGATATGCGAAATCGCAATAACAATCTTGACAGGTGATTCAAGAAGGACACGTGGTGAACGAAAAAGGTGTTGTTTTGGAGTTTCGCAGATCGAGAAATCCAAAGGAAAGAGGTTCAAACTCGCGATATGTGAGATCATGAAAAGATCTGGACCATCAGATCACCAAGGATTGTGGACCATTGATTAGGCATGAAGAAGGCTCATGAAGTGGTGAAATCGCGATAAGATCTGGACCGTCAGATCTAGAGTAATTACGAAGGACCAACCGTTATATATGGTGAATCTACAAGGCGGATAAGACCAAGAGTCATCCAACTCTCCAAAACTATGAAGGAATCATGGTCGTCCATCGAGGACATTCATGGACCGTTGGATCCTGAGGACACATGGTGAAATATCATTGTTTCATTGACTGGAAAGTCAAAGGAGAGAAGTGCTCATTTAAGTGGCGAATGGAAATATCTCGTGGTCACATTGTCGAGAAGCTGGAGAAGCCAAGCCTTATTTCAGAGTTTGTGACATGGAGAGTCAAGAGGACTCATTACAGAATACCCGAGATGTGAAAGTGCGAAATTCATTTTCGAATAAGGTTGTGGTCACAGCCAATGGTTACATATGTGGAAGATAGAGGAAGGAGCTAGCGATGTTAAGCTCCATTTCAGAGTCTCGACGCTCGCGACTTGGAGCATCAAGACTCTTCATCACAAGAATCGTGATATGAGAGATCACGATGAGATCTGGACCGTCGATCATTAGAGATATCGACCATTGATCAGGCTCGATGAAATTCATAAGTCTTCGAAACACGAAGCGCCTTTTGGCGCAACTTGTGGTCACCGTTGGTGGTCACGTGAAGGGTAGAGGCTAGCAAGATTTAAGGTCTACCTCGGAGTCTCGACAATCACACCTTGGAGCATCAAGGCTCTTCATCACAGGAATCATGATATACGAGATCGCGATGAGATCTGGACCATCGCATCATCAGAGATATCGATTGTTGATCAAGCTAGATGAAGTTTATAAGTTTGCAAAATATGAAGTGCTTTTTGGCGCAGCCTGTGGTCACAGCCGGAGGGCACGTGAGGGGAAGAAGTGAGTGGTGATAAGCTCTATCTCAGAGTCTCGGTGATCGCAAATTGTAGGGTCAAGAACTTCTATCACAGGAATGTCGAGTTGCGAGATCACAAAATTAAAAACTTTGTTTAATGCTCGATCACAGCCAATGAGCATATAAATTAAATGCAAGACCCTATGAACTCCATCCAACGATGTAGGTGAATTTGAGTATGAATCGAAGGGCTATTGTTGCTCTACACAATTAATCGACTAGTGGTGATTCAGTTGTTGAAGCGGTCTTTAGTGGTTCAAAGTGTAACTGCTAGAAACCATTGATGGCTTTTGCCAAAGGATGAGCTCCTCTATGACAGAGGAGATGGAGAGTCTCAACTACCAGAGAAGCTGAGTAATCTCAAGAGAACACCCAATGATGATGGATGCATGTGTGAAACCGCCAGAGAAGTTGAAGAGTTACGATGATGATCAGGTAGAGCACTCACAATGAGGATGATATGTAGAACAGATAGACCAGGAGGCACATAGGAGATGACATAAGCTGTCAAGGAGTGAAGTGCAGAAAACACCCCGATGTGGAGGAGATTAGGGGTGGAAAGGATGCAAGAGAAAGAAGCAGATTCCATGCATAAGGCGCACAGAGACTATAAGAATGTTGAACAAAGAAGAAATCAGTGTTGTTGTTGTTGAGTGTGATTGAGGTGTGAAGAAGGAGGCAGAGCACAGTAGTAGAAATGGATAGAAGGTGAATGGTACATTGAAGGGACATGGTGCAAAGAGAATAAAAGGCAAAAGAACAGAAAGTGCAAGGAGTCTGTAGAAGACACTGATGCAGACAGAGCAGCACAGTGTAGAAGAACAGTGATTAGACCCGTAAGCCATTGAAGAAATTTATATCGCTGTAATAATTCATAATAGCAAAGATTTATATTTCAGGGTGGTAGGGAGGTGCAAGGGAGAACAGTTGTTCTCTGTTTTACAGGTTGGTGCATGTATGATCGAAAGTTGGTGCTTCCATCCAGTTAGTGCCGAAACACTTGGGGAGTTGGTGCTTCCTTCTAGTCGGTGCTAGAGAATCCAGAGAGTTGGTGCTCTTAGCAAGTAGCAGCTTGAAAAAAAGAGGTTGCAGCCTCATTATGAGTTGGTGCTCATATGTATGATAATGTAAAGAGTGTAAAAATTACTTATCATATAAAGAAGAAGAGGTTTTTACCCTCTATGGGTTTCCTCGGGAAATGTTTGTCTCTGTGTATCTCATATGTGTGACTGATGTTGAATGTGTTATTAATTATTTCCCTTCATTATTGTGATTTTCATTGAGTTCTTCATAAAGAGTTTAAAGTAATCATAATTGTTTAAGCACGGTAACAACTGATTCACCCCCCCTCTCAGTTGTCCAACAAATAATAATATGTCCATGCAGCATAATGGGGCACCAACCCTTGGATAATTGCATAAAACTCTCACCTCTTAAGAGCTAGATGAATGCCATAAATATTTTCACTCTCTATTACATATCTAGATGGTACCAAACCTTGGGAGAATGAGTGGGTTGACACTTTGATAAGACTCCACCTCCCTTGCAACCTCTTCTACCCATTTTAATTTATTTGCTTAAAGGATACATGCCTCAAAACTTAAGGATATTGAGTCAGCATGGATGGGGTTCCTTAGGATTCACAGTCAAAGACATGTATATTCATTATTTTCAATCTCTCCCTTTGCCCCAGAAATTTGCAATCCAGAACAAGGTATGGTCTTCAAATGGTTTATCAAAAATAAATGTCTTTTGTTGGTTACTTGTGCATGGAATATTCATGATCGTTGACAATCTCAAAAAAAAAGGGCATACAAGGCCCAAATTGGTGTGTAATGTGCAAGAAGACAGAGGAAATTGGTAAACATTTATTTTTGGATTTCCCTTTTGCAACACAGGTCTAGGACCTTAATTTTTCAGGTTTATCTCACAAAATTTGTAGGCCGACATGCTAGAATGAGGTTTTTAGAAGATGGACCAGACTGTATGTTGAATTTTTTAATACTAG
Organism: Picea sitchensis; assembly: GCA_010110895.2. Classification (NCBI taxonomy): domain Eukaryota; kingdom Viridiplantae; phylum Streptophyta; class Pinopsida; order Pinales; family Pinaceae; genus Picea; species Picea sitchensis. Next base: position 45,731 of record SNQJ01S0110206.1, read on the forward strand.
ACTAACTACAGTAAATAACCAAGATCTCAAGAAGATTAAACAAGCACAAATTACAAAACAAAGATTATGGATTTGCTCGATTTTCCATAGGCAATGATCTTCCATTTCCACCCAACCATAGGCATCCTCAAGTGCCACCCCCAAGAAGAGCATAGAATTTATCCTACGAAACCCTTCTACACAAGGGAAGAAAACCCAACACCTTTTCTTATAGAGAAGATTAATGCCAATACAATATAACCATGAACTAGTTATATCTAGTAAAGTAAACCAATAAGAAAGAATCCCAGATAACAAGTACTTATCTTTTCTGCTCACATATGTACTCTAGAACTCCCTAGGATATAGCTCTTTTGTTGTCCAATGATGGCTCAGATCACTGTCTCAAACTATCATATAACAACCTCTTATATTTGTCACTTTGTTACCTCAAGACTATTGTTATAGGTGTGCCCAATCTCTTGTTCAAGCACAAAAATATATGTTGTCCAAACATAGTCTACAGGTGTGACCAAATGTTTTTTAAGCTCAGAGATATATGCTGCTACGGGTGTGCCCAAATTTACCTCAGACTTAGCCTCTTCACTACCTCAGAATATGCTCCTTTGCTGCCTCAGAATGTGCCCCTTCGTTGCCTCAGAAATTTTCCCTTCTCTGCCTCAGATTGGGCCCCTTTATTGCTTTAGAAAGTGCCCCCTTCACTTTCTCAGAAAGTTCCCCTTTATTGTGGCTACTACAGATATATATCAGACCAAATATGTTGTGACAAAATGAGAAGGATAGTCTCATATTTATACTAATCTGATCAGTGGAATTTTCCAGTGGGGCCGACTTGTTCTTTTTGGAAAAATTATAATTCCCATTATAATTTTCCTATGGGCCGACTTCTATTTTGGAGCATTATAATTTTACTTTATTATTCTCTATGGAGCTGACTTTTTCACTAGGATATTTCTTGACTTCTTGGTATCTTCATCTATAAAAAATGGTTATGCAGAAGGTGAATATCTCCCACAACTACCAGCAACATCAACACTCCCTCTTAGCCAGGGAGGTATTCTCCATGATGTTTTTCCTTTGTTCCTCATAGCCTCGTAGGCTATGCCATGGTCCTCCAACCAGGCCATGGTCACGCAAACCATGTTATTGGTAGCATAATCATGTCCCACATGGCTACACCCAATGTGGACCTTTTCTAGAGCCTCATCACCACTAGAATACACTAGGACCTACTCGCCCATAGTGCATTGTCAAGGACCTACTCTCCCATGACGTGTCCACTTTTTCAACTCCCAAGGGACATGTCCTCGTGGTCTACTCCCATGGGACATTGGGTGCCACCCCATGACATCTTGTCACTACTCTGACAAGTGTCATGCTCAACTCCATCTCAGAGGAGTGTTCTCCAAGTCAACACAACCCAATATGAGGAGAATATCAGGGTCATCCCCACAGATCGAACCATCCCATCCACATGGGGAGAAGACCTGTCTCAGGTTGACCCATCCCAGCACAACTAAGGAGAAGACTCGTCACATGTTGACCCAGCTCAATAAATTGGGGAGAAGACAGAGAGAAGGCACAACACACTCATAGATCAACCCAACCCACTTCCTTGGGGAGGAGATCTGGAGAGTGTCCTCACATTTCGACCCAACCCACTACTCTGGAGAGAAGACCAAGGGAGATATCTCAACCACATGTGTTACAACCCAAAGGTCGCAATGCACCAGCCCAGTACAAGTTATCATTCCATCGATAAGTGACATACTCAAATCAGTCCATTGAGGAGAATCTTCACAGAAGAATGTCTCATGAAGCTGCAAACATCAATACTCCCTCTTAACAAGAGGGGCATTCCACTCCAATTTTATCATGGAAGTACTCTAAATTTGACTTGGAAAAAGGCTCGGTTAGAACATATGTTATCTGCTCATTTATAGGAAGGTACTCCACTAGTACTTCCTTCCTCTGCACCATATCTCGAATGTAATGAATCATGGTTGGATCCAATATCTTATCAGACAATCCTACAGGGAGCTTCTAAAGCGACACTACTTCGCATACTTCCATACATATTGTAATATACTCATTTTCTTTGGTACTCAAAGCCACAAAAATATGTTTCCTTCTACACCGGGAAACCATGGCAAATCCAAAAATGAAGCAACACCCTGAGGTGCTCTTCCTGTTAACTTTGCTCCCTACCCAATCTAAATTAGCATATCCCTTCAGTCTCATGTCAACACTGGAATCATGTCTCAAGCCATATCCAACTGTGTCTCACAAATATCTCAACACATGCTTCACAACCACCCAATGTATCTACCTCAGCTAACTCATGAACTGGCTCAATGCACGCACTGCATAGAAAATATCATGTCTGGCATTACTAGATACATCAATGATCCAATCAGCTGTCAGTATATGGTCAGATCAATCAGGTATGAATTGGAACAAGACTCACTCAACTTCTTCAAATTCATCACCATCAGTGTGGTCATGGACTTATTTTCTAATATCTCAAATCTCCTCAAGATCTTAACTATGTACTTCCTATGACTCAGGAAGATCTCATCAGTTCTCATCAACAATCTTATAGTACAGATTGGCATCAGCAACACACTTGCTGAAATAAAAACTCATCGGGTATCTATCAATCCTCGCATACCAAGCATGAGGTTCCTTCTTGAGTCTATACAGGGCCTTCTTCAACCTGCACACATGGGACTCCTTCCCATGAATCACGAAATCATATGGTTGCTCGATATACACATCTTCCTCAATCTCGCCATTGAGGAAAGTTGTCTTCATGTCCATCTTATGTAATCTCCAACCCAAGGTTGAAGCAAGTGCAATAATCATCTGAATGGAGATATATCAAGAAACAAGATAAAAGGTCTCCTTATAGTCTATTCCCTCCACTTGAGAGAATCCTCTAGCCACAAACCTCGCTTTGTGCTTCTCGATTCTCCCGTCAGTTATATGTTTTATCTTGTAAATTCACTTTGAAGTCACCACAGAATTCCCTTTGGGTCTCAGAAAAATATCCTACAAATTATTATTCCTAATGGATTGATGCTCCTCCATCATGGAATCTCTCCATATTGGTTGAAAAGATGCCTCCTTATCACTGGAAGGATCAGAATCAATGATGCGGCTCATGGCTACAACATATCCTGAGAATCTCTGAGGTCTCTTACTTTGTCTGAAAGTACCACAAGGAGCATATATTTCTCTGCCTCCTGTAGAGTCTAATGAGCCCAGGAAGGCCTCTGTCACCCTACTGCAATATCTCTTGGAACATCAATATGATGTACTGGATCAACTGGATCAATTGGATCAACAGGCTCAACTGGATCAATAAGTTCAATTGGCTCAACATGATCAATCTGAACTATTGAAGGGTGAGGGGCAAAATACACCATCTCCTCCTACATATCACTGTCTATATACAAGTGATATCCTCTATATCTCCTAAAGGGTAACTCTTTCTCAAAGGAAACAATTGTCATAGGTCCACACAAATTTGGATGCACAAGATACCCTTGGATTTGTTGTCATTGCTTGGAAAACATCCCTTGGTATTTGTGCCAAGAGAACAATTTATACAAATTCCATCATGCTCAACACAAAGTATTGGAAACCTCATCGCCATCTTCCCCTGAACGGGAATATCTCTATAATGAAAATGAGCAAGTCTCATATGCCAAAATTGGTTTAACTATCAATCTGTACAAACTCTGGTCAAACTACTTCATGTCTCAAACTAGAGATCATCTAATAAGTTTTCTTCTGCAACCATCACTATAGCTCCCTCTCAGAGCTATCTCTAGTGACATGCCTCTGAGGTAACCTGTTTGGAACAAGAAAACAAGAACAACAACATTTCCATGGCAACCTCCATGGAATATAACCTACCCGAAACAGAAAACAAAACAAGAATATCTCCTAGAGGGGAGACAAAAAAATTCATCTCTATTATTATGTGGTTAATATAATGATCATAACTCCAATAGACCAAAACATAATATCACAACGGTGCCATCACAGCTAGGGGCATATCAAAACAATCAAACCTGGAGGGTGTGTTGTTCCTCTTAATGCACTAGATCTTAGATCCCTCTGGATATAAGTTGTTGCTAGGAAAAAAATCCCTTCTCCTGCACACACTCTCATGATAATGATATGAACTAACATATGCAAGTACATACATCCCACAGCAGTGGCAATGGCTTCTTTGGGAACATTTCTCTGATTCCATGTTGAATTTTTGAATACTAGACTAACTGCAGTAAATAACTAAGATCTCAAAAAGATTAACCAAGCACAAATTACAAAAAAAATATTAGGGGTCTTCTTGATTTTCCATAGGCAATGCTCTTCCATTCCCACCCAACCATAGGCATCCTCAAGTGACACCCCGGAGTAGAGTATATAAGTTATCATGAGAAACCCTTCTACACAAGGTAAGAAAACCGAGCAACTTTTCTTATAGAGAATATTAATGATAATACAATATAACCATGAACTAATTATATCTAGTAAAGTAAACCAACAAGAAAGAATCCCAAATAATTATATCATGATACTTTTATATGGGTGTATTCCTGCATAACCCTTTCTTATAGATGGATATTCCAAGAAGTCAAGAAAGATCCCAGTGAAGAAGTCGGCTCCATAGAGAAACCCATACAAAAACACCCATACAAAACAAGAAACCTATGGACAGAGAAGAAATGGATCGGATGAGATAATTTGGAGAAATCTCAATAAACACAAAAACTAAAATGCGTACACCCCCCTTCAATTGGAAAATCAGACTTGGGAAGCAAGAGTTTGAAGAGTGGAAAACAAGGAAGATCTTGTATATTATGTTCTTTGACGAAGCATCAAAAGGAAATCCAAGGATGGCAGGAGGAAGAGGGGTCATCTATGTTAATTTTTAGAGAAGCTATTAAGTTTCTTTTCAATTTACTAGATAACAATATCATAGGTAGCATCACTGATAGAAAAAAAATTACAAGATACACGGCATTTATCCTAGGAAACCCTCGTGGGGGACAAAACCCAGAAAAATCTTCCTTAATATAGATTTCAAATACAATACCAAGATAAAAGATCAAACACTAGAGAATAACCAATATTGAGCAATGTGCCTCTCTCTTCCTTCTTCTCCCAACTACAATTATCTCCAAAATTGTGCACTTGTTGAGTGAATGAGTGAGTGAGATAATGAGGTGCTAGCCTCTCTTATTTATATTGGTTGGCAGGCACTAGGGAGGTGTCTCTTCATCAAGCAAGGACGACTTCTTCTCTTAGTGGCTAAAACCACTTTAATTAGGCCTGGGGGGCGACTTCTTAATTAGCATCATATAATTATGGTTTGACCAATCCACAAAAGGGGATTTGGTCATTTACAAGCCCGATATGATCAATCCACAAAATGGGATTGATCTAATTAATAATAACTCAATAACAAGCAGAATACTCTTTGTAGTTACAATATTTCAACACTCCCCCTTAACAAGAAGGGTATTCTACAATACAGCATCATCGGAGAGAGAGGGAAGCAACATCATCATCGTCTTGAACACTGACTGGCATATCTATAAATCATCAGAATTTTTTCTCATCATCAATATCATCATCCATAGCATGGAGTTGGAATGGCATCATCATCTACATCAACATCAATTGGTACAACACTAATACAGCATCATCATCAATAACACATCATCAGCACAAGGTTGAGATAACATCATAGTCAACACGAGGTTGATACATCATCAACAGCAGCATCATCATCACAGCATGAAGGCTAGAGAAACAAAATCATCACAGCACGAAGGTTGGAGAAACAACATCATCAATGCACAAAGGTTGGAGCAACAACATCATCATCATCATGGGGCAACAAAATGAGGCAGGTGTGACAACATTTTGTGGTACTCTGACAGTCCCTAAGGAGCTACCCAGGAATCATAACATTCCCTAGGATATAAAATCCTAACGGAGCTACCACGTGGTACTCTGACAGACTGTCCCTACCGAACCTTCGAAATCTACCCAGGAATCATAAGATTCCCTAGGATTATAAAAATCCTAACGTAGCTACCACTACTGACCACAAATAGCATATACATGCACAGGTACTCTGATAGACCATCCTTAACATACCTTCAGGATCTTTCCAGGGATTATCAGTCCCCTAGGATATAAAATCCTAACTGAGCTACCCGTTGTTGGTCAGGATACCATAGTATCATCAACATCCCCCTGAGGGAGGTTCTTTCAGACTATACCAATCTTGTCTCGAAAGTGCTCAAACTTTACATGAGACAAAGGCTTGGTCAACACATCTGCAACCTGCTCATCTGTGCCAACATATTAGATCTTTATGGCTCCTCTCTCCACCATATCATGAATGTAGTGATACTGAATTTCTATGTGCTTCAACTTGTCATGGAACACAGGGTTCTCTTTCATCTTTAGGTAGCTTTGGTTATCACATAGAATCAGGGTTTCTTCCATCTTCAAATAAAATAGACCTGTCTACAACTTCTGAATCCATATGGACTCACAACTGTCAGAATATGCAGTAATGTATTCTGCTTCTTCCATACTGAGAGAAATACTAGATTGCTTCCTACTCTTCCATGAAGTCATGGCTGACCCCATACTGAAACAACATCTTGAAGTGCTCTTTTTTCGATAAACACTTCCAACCCAATCTGAATCGGTATAACCAATCAGTATGAAGTCGTGATCTCCATTATAACAGAGACTGAAGTCCAACATACCCTTAAGGTATCTCATCACATGTTCTGCAGCAACAAGGTGAACACGTATGGGCTCTACCATATACTGACTCGAGGTGTTCACAACAAAACATATCTCTGGCCTAGTGTTTGTCAGATACATCAACAATCCATTGATTTGTTTGTATAGCATGGTATCAACCAATTCTGACAAAGTATCAACTAGGAGATTCAACTTAGTTTCCATGGGTGTGTTCATGGATTTACACTCAAACATATCAAACCTCTTCAATATTTCAATTGCATACTTCCATTGGTTAAGGAAGATCTTCTTTGGGCTCTTCCAAACCTCGAGACCTAAGAAATAGTGCATAGGCCTAGGTCTTTCATCTCAAATTCTACAGCGAGCTTCTTCTTACAAACAATGATGAGCTTTTCTTATCCAGTTAAGAATAATTCATCCACATACAACAGCAATATAACCGGTTCATGATTCATAACCTTGAAGTAAATGTTAGAGTCAGCTTTACAATTGGTAAAGCCTAAGCTTGTTAGGAAACTATCAATCCTTCCATACCAAGCTCTAGGAGCTTGCTTCAATCCGTACAGAGCCTTCTTCAATCTACATACATGAGTCTTTTTGTCTTCAACTTCAAACCCTTGAGGTTGTTCTATATACACTTCTTATTCAATGAAACCATTTAAGAAAGTTGTTTTCACATCCATCTTGTGTATCTATGATGGTTATGATAAAATTGTATCTAGCTACAGGAGAAAACGTCTCTTCATAGTCAATTCCTTCCTTTTGAAAAAATCCATGAGCTACAAACCTTGCTTTGTATCTCTCGATACTTCCATCAACAACATGTTTTATCTTGTATAGCCATTTGGAAGATACCACATCTTTGATCTTCGGTCTGGGAACTATTTCCCATACATCATTCTTTATAATGGATTGGTATTG
>SNQJ01S0110206.1:57717-77482 GCA_010110895.2 Picea sitchensis
GCTACAAACCTTGCTTTGTATCTCTCGATACTTCCATCAACAACATGTTTTATCTTGTATAGCCATTTGGAAGATACCACATCTTTGATCTTCGGTCTGGGAACTATTTCCCATACATCATTCTTTATAATGGATTGGTATTGTTCTGTCATTGCATCTGCCCATTATTTCTTATGAATGGATTCTTCAAAGAAATTAGGCTCATTCTCTATGAGATCACACATCAAAGCCATATAACTAGAGAATGGATTAGGTTTCTTGAATTTTCTCATGGTTCCTTCTGGGGCACCATACTTCTCTCCATATTGAATTAGTTCCATTTCCCAAGTTGGCTTTCTCTTGTGACAGATAGTCATTTGGGGAGGTTCTTGAGATTCTATCATGTCATGATCTTATGGAATATCCTCATGAGGGGAAACTGTGACTTCCCTCACTGGTTCTGCAACTCTGGGAGCTACAATTTCTTCTTCATATACTTCTTCAAGCTAGAATATCCTTGATTTCTTGAGTGTTGCATCTTCATCAAAGGTTACATCTCTGTTGATCTCAATATGATGGTAACCTAGTATATATATTCTGAAGGCCTTTGAGACCTCACAGTATCCAACAAATATTCCCTTCTTTCCTGAAGGGTCTAGCACGGTTCTCTTCTCTTTCAGAATGTGTACAAACACTGGACAACCAAATATTTTGAGATGGCTTACTTCTAGCTTCTTTCCGGAGAACATTTCTTCGGGGATTTTGAACCCAAGTGCACTATGGGATAATATGTTTTGTATAGACAGTGTTGTTCTTGTTTCTTCTGCCCATAAGTGTAATGGAAGATCTTGATCATGGATCATAGTCTTCATTGATTCCATTATAGTTATGTTCTTTCTTTCTGCTACACCATTTTGTTGAGGATTGTAGGGCGTGGTGAGCTCCCTCTTAATACCGACATCTCTACAAAATATTACAAACTCTTCTGAGGTGTATTCTCCTCCATTATTTGTCTTGAGTATCTTGATATTTCTTTCAAAGAGATTCTCTATCAAGGCTTTGAATTTTCCAAACACTTCATCTTTTGATTTCAAGAAGTAAACTCAGGTCTTGCAAGAATAATCATCAATCAATGATACATAATATTGGGCCACATGCATCTGAGTGGATGAGCTCCAAGACTCCTTCTTCTTTACTGTCACTTTTCGGGAAAGGATTCTTGATGTTCTTTCTTTGTGCACATCCCTTGCGCACACCTTCATGGTCAACCTTGAAATATGGTAGACCTGTAACTTCCTTGCTCACATATGGTAAGGCCTTGTAGTTGATGTGAGCTATTATTCGATGCTAAAGTTCACATGGACTCTCAATGGAGTTAGTCAAGGCTGCATCTGAGTGACCTTTTAACTTATATAGGCCACCTTCTTATGTTCTAATAACAATTGCATCTTGTATGGTTTTACCTTTAAGCCACATAAGGACTTCACCATCTATGAATGCAACCCTGAAGCCTTTCTTATCTAAAGTTGAGATAGAAAGAAAATTCTTCGTCAAACCTAGTACATATAGTACATCCTTCATCTTCATTGGGGTCCATGAATCAAGTTTGTAATTTGACTCTCCCACTCCTTTGATAGGGTACTGGTAATCATCTCCAAGTGTAACTTTCTAGGGAAAGTTATTTTATGTAAGTCTAGATAGAATGTCTCTCTGACCTGTCATTTGCTTGGAAGCACCACTGTCTATGAGCCAATTGTCCTCACCAGGTGACACTGATCAAGAGAGGGAAGATATTAATACATAGTCTTCAATCTTTTATTTGATCATCTTCGTGGGTGGATCTTCATAGTCAACTGTATGGACATGGTGCCTTTTGTTTCTCTTCTTATATTCTTCTCTTCTAGCTAGACAATTATTCGCAATATGTCCCATCTTGTCACAATGGTAACATCGATAAGATGAGAAATCCTTTTCTCTTCTTTGATATTATTGAAACTTTTGGAATCTCCTTGGAGGGTGAGATTCTTTATGGATGAATATATTTGGGGAGTTAGATTCCTTATGTAGGTGGGTCTCCTTCTTGAAGTGAGACCTTCTCGTCCCTCCAGTAGCATGAGCACCTAGGGCTTGATCTTCATCCCTTAATAGTATTGCTTCTCAGTTAGCTACTCTTGCTTCTTCTTGAACACATTCTTCCCAAACACTGTCAAATTGTAATTTCTCCTTTCTAGCACAAATGGTTTGGATGAATGCATCCCAAGGTCTTGTGAGACCATTAAGAGTTGTCATTATAAGTTCATATCCATCTAGGTTATCTCCAATTGCTTCTAGTTGTTCCTTGAATTGAGATATCCTAGAGAAATAGTCATGGATTGTTTCTCCTTTTTGCATCTTTGTGTTCTTGAGTTGGGTTCTCATGTTCATCTTCTGGTTAATGTTCCTTCCTTCATACAATCTAGTTAGGGAATCAAACATTTCTTTTGGAGTATTATTAGAATCCACTTGAGGGATCAAGTGATCTTTAATGGAGTCTGTAATGATTCTTTTGGCCCTAACCATATCCTTCTGGCAATTTGCTTTAGCTATAGCATCTATGGGTTCTGGTACATTCTCATTAATGAGTCTTGCAAGGTCATTATCTTCAAGAATGAGTGCAATCCTATACTTCCAGGCACGGAAGTTATCCACACCTTCTAACTTGTCAACAAGCTTGGTGCGTGTAGACATCTTGACCTGTAGCTGGGAAAATGACCAAAAATTGAAAGTGCTTGGCTGAGGCGAGTAGCCTGGTTCAGTCTATTTTCTGAAAATCAAAATTTTACCCCTTTAAACTAAGCCTATGCAATTCTGGACTGGTACTTATGGTATTGATTCTGGTTTCCTGGTTTCCTAGTACCAACCAAAAACTAGGGTTTCACTTCTTAGAGTTTTTGGCCATAGAAAAGGTGTGCTCAAGCTGCCAATAGGTTCACTGAGATAGGGTTCACTTCCCTAGGTGGTTTTTAGGCTGAAATTTCTTCAAAAAAAATCCCTAATTTTCTTGTATGGAAACAGTGATGTTTTTGCTTATCCACTGAAAGGTCTCTCTTCGGCTTAGCTCTGATACCATGTTAATTTTTAGAGTATTTGTTAAGTGTCTTTTCAATTTACTATATAACAATAGTATAGGTAGGATCACTGAGAGAAACACAATCACAAGATACACAGCATTTATCTTGGGAAAACCTCATGGGGAAGAAAACCAACAAAAAATTCCTTAATATAGATTGCCAATACAATGCCAAGATAAAATACCAAACACTAGAGAATAACCAAGACTGAGTGACGTGCCTCTCTCTTCCTTCTTCTCCCAACTGCAACTATCTCCAAACTTGCGCACTTTTTGAGTGAATGAGTGAGTGAGATAATGAGGCATTAGCCTCTCTTATTTATACTGGATGGAAGGCGCTAGGGAGGTGTCTCTTCATCAAGCAGGGTTGACTTCTTATCTTAGTGGCTAAAACCACTTTAATTAGGCATGGTGGGTGACTTCTTAATTAGAGGCGTATAATTAGGGTTTGACCAATCCACAAAAGGGGATTTGGTCATTTACAAAGCCCGACATGATCAATCCACAAAGGGGGATTGATCTAACTAATAATAACTCAATAATAAGAAGAATACTCTATGCAGTTATAATATTTCAACAATCTATGACCTTAAGGGAAACTACAAATATACCTACTCTTGGGGGATGGGAATTGAAACAAACAACCAAACGGAGGCATAAGCTCTATTTCAGGGCCATTCCATTACCATTAGCCTGGGAATAAGAAAATTGGTAGTCATCGAAGATTCAAGGATTTCCATCAAGTCTTTAACTCGCAAGAAACCTCGAAAAGACTCCTAGCTAGCTTCAATCCTCTCTAGAATCACAAAACTTACTCAGAAGTTGGCCAAAAATTCCTTTTTTTCATGTCTTGAGAGAAAACAATGTGTTGGCAGCGAAATATTCATGTCAATTTTATCATTGTAAAATTTTGTCTTAATGGGATAAAAAAATTTGTAGTTGTCTCCTTTTGTTTGTAAAGATTTATATCATCTTTTGTTTCGAAAAGATTCATTTGATTAGCTGTGTGTATGAGTTCATTTATTTTCATCTATCGTTTCTCTTGTTCAATTTCATGACTGTAAGCATGAAATTAGAACAAGCTTTGGTTTGAGGGCATCATAAAGTTTGTGGGCTTTCCTTTTTATAAATTGGATAACACATAAGGGCATCTAATATTTTCATAAACCTTTAAAGATTGTAAACCTATCATATTATTGGTTGATCCCTTACCATAGCGCATGAGTTATCCACCTTGGGGTTATGACTTAAGCATTCTATTCCTTGATTATTTTTTATTTTCACATTACCATATCTATGAGCGTGCATCAAACAAAACTTTGGTGTTTTATGTAATTTGAATCCTACCCCTTACAGTCATATCACGGTCTCATCATCCTGGTACAGGACAGACAGTCATACCTTCAAACTTTACTTCTTATTCCTGCTAGCATAGGCATGCATTCATTGCTTCAGGTGGTAAGTTTTTGTTTTGGGGTTTGGCAGTCACTTGACAAAGTGGTTTTCATTTTTTCTTTGCCTCCTGGTTTACCTTTGAAACTATGGCTCCTGTAGTAGTGCAGAGTCGAATGGCCCTGAGGTTTTACACATCCATGATTATATAGCAGAGTTCAAACCCGTAATTGTATAACAAAGACATGGTTTTGCGGGATGAATTCTGAGAAAACGGTTACGAATTTGGAAAAAACGTTAAAAACCATTTCCAAAAAGGGTTTGTTTACCTTCCACAAAGGCATTTTCTTCAGAAACAAACCTATTTCATAGGTATGCTTCGCTTTCTGAATAGAAATTTCTCAGAAAAATCTATTTCGTTTGAGGGATTTTATTTCCCCTTTCCTCTCTGTGGATTTGAAATCCTGTCTACCCTGAGGAACACAAAACCCTTGCAATAGCAATAAACCGGTTTCCTAAAACATATTCAGGTCCTGGGAATTGTAACGGTTGCCAGTCATGGGCACAGAGGTATTATGCCAGTGTTATATACCTGCAGATGCGTCTTACTCAAGTTATAGCACATGAAAAGACCCCAGATTCAGACTACCAGTAAACCCTCCCAGATCTAAAACCTTTATATTTTGATGAGTGTTCAACACAGATTCAAAACTACTACACAGACATCCCATACTTGTAAATGTGTCTTAACCAGACATTGATGCAAATTAGAGATCTGAACGGCAACGAAATCTTCTTCAGAAAAATAAAAGATTCAGGAAATCAGGGGATATTGTTATTCTTCTAAATTCATAGTTGTTATAAATTCAGACCTGTCTTATGCCTCTCTGTCAAATTTTTGAATTGGTAAATAGTTTGTTTGTTTTTTACAATTTGATTTTTTTTGAGAAATAATATGTAGATTCACTTTTAATTTTATTTTTTATTTTGAGACTAGCTACAGAATCGAAAGATTCTGTAGCCAGTCTGTTTAAATTATTTGTTTGGATTATTATCTAAATTTTGATTTTGTTTTATTATTTCAAGTAAACAGCAGATTATGGTGCTATGCTTAAGGAAAAGAATCATGGGATGAGTGTTTATTAGACCAGTGATTTCCCATTTTGAAAAACAATGTTCATTAATATAAATATTTTTGATTAAAAGACTCCAACAGGAGTATCTTTTTATTACTCTATTTTAGTAAAAAAAACTTATTTTAAGAGATCTGCCTCTATCTTGCATGATAGGAGGTAACAGATCAGAGACATGTTTAAATAGCTATGTTGTCTGGTGATAATGGCATGTTTTCCCTAGACCATAGAATGGACATATATTTTTGAAATTAGATGAGAAAGCAGTTTTCTCTTTGGCTTTAGACCTGTGTAAACTATGCAGTGTTTTTTCATTGTCTTCTCATGTAATTTTTTGATATGAAATGTTATTTGTGTCTAATTAGCTTTAGTCTTTTCTTCACATAATACTTTATATCATGATTTTTCTTTATGTTGTTCATTATCTTTTGGTCTAGTTTATATCTGTGATTGATCATCTATTTAAGTATTTTGAGTTTACGTCTGATACTAGATATTTGGTAACACCATTAACGAGGATTAGGATTTCTTTCATTCTCAGTTATTGGATATCTTAAGGTCACAAGATATATAATTATTTATCTTCTTGTCGTTATAAACTCACTCCAAGATATGAAACACTTCCTTGAATTTTTGCAGGAAGTATTATGCTTGTTTTTGTTATAGGTTTTCACTTGACACGGGACAAGAGGAGCTTACACAATCGCAGAGAGACGATTTTAGTTTATTATTGTTGATCAGCTAGAGTTTAGTCAATATATTATTTATTTAAGTTGTTTATATATGAATGAATAGTGATTGCATTATTTAGACGTTAATTAGTTTTGTCTATTTTCGTTATATCATTACAATCATATTCATTTGTTGTTTATTAGTTTGATATTTAGAGCATTAGAATAAGTTTTGTTCATACTTAATCTTGTTTAGAAACATTATCTCAAACAACTACTTTCGCAAGGTTTTATTCAAAACTTGTAAACTGTATATAATCATTGTACATTAACACTCTTAGTTGAACATTTGTAATTCATGTGTTGATTGTTATAATTGTATATTTAGTTAGTTTATTTCCTTTAGTTTCTTTTAGGACCCTAGTTGGATAACAGAGCCATAAAACCCGTCAGGTTAGATCATACCAAACGTATAGGGTTAATCAGACAACCCCAGTCCGGGTCTATCCTTCCCATTAACGATGTGTCATAAACGCCCGTCAACAAATGGTGCTAGAAGGAGGGCTTGAGGTAAATTTAATAATTGAATGTTTTACCCCTCAACCTGTCATAATTCCAAATTTATAAATTCTTCTTCTGTGTCATATTGAAATGCACTAGAAGGCAGGCTAGACTGACAAGTTGGCCTTGCAGGAGTCTTTATTTTGAATGTATTTAATTCCCGATGGATCCCCAAATCATTGTGTTGGAACATGCTTTCCACTTCTCATTACTCAATATTCCCAACGAGACAGTCTCTCACTTTTCCAAACTCACCTTTGATGGTGGGGGGGTGGTATCAAATACCACCTTAACAAGTTTTGGTGTAAATGCATCAAGCATGATATTTCCGATTTAAAGGTTTTGTGCATATTGTTCGCTTTTACTTTTAGGGGTCGGATTAAACATTGGTTTGAGTCTTTTTCAGCATATCACATTATTGATTGGTTTCAATTTGTAGAGAAATTTTTAGATGCTTTTGAAATCTATGATTACAATCGAGTATGTGAATAATTTCAGGCTCTACTAATCAATGATGATTCATCTCCAGAAGGCTTTTCAACAAGAATCCATCATGTTCTCTGTAAATTTAATCTTGATGACATGTCATTTGTACTAAATCTCCTATGTGATGTGTGTGCCCCTTTCATACAGTCATATTCAATCGTGAATGATGAATCCATTACAAATCATATCACTCAATTGCGAGAAGAATTTTGTTTGTGGGATGAGAGGAATCAATCAAAAAAATTTGAACAAGCAAGGGAGGTAGAATCTATTGAAAAGGTTCTTACTGACAATCAAACTAGTTTTTCCTCTGAAGCATTGTATATCCAATCCTCGACCATCGTGGAAGAAGTTTTGAGGTTGGTTCAAGGTGAATGTCCATATTCTTCTAACTCTTTCTCTAATCAGTACTTAAATTCAGTTATTGAAGAACACTTAGGTGATGAAGATGATCTTAAGCATTATGTCTCACACCCACTACGGCAAAATAAAAATGTTGCCCTTTTCTCGAGGGACAGAATCCTCGAATGCCTACGGGGGCCTAGCACAGGATACCTCTTCCTTTATCCTCCTCCATATGATCGATGATTATGACCACAGGACTTACCAAAAGGCGCTTCCGGCTTTCATGTTTTGGGATTCCTTTGTGCGAGCTCTCCCTGGCTCCCTGTCCTTTGAAACGTCGAAACCCAAAATGGATTAACAAGCTATTTGGCTCCCTTTTTCCCTACTCCATGCGACCACCTCCATGACCACGTGCTAACATCAAATGGCACTTCTGGAACTCGGCTTTCAGGGTTCCTGTTGCAAGGAACCCTTGTTCCTTCAATCCCCGAAACCCGAAACAGGGCTAAGATTCTTGGCTCCCTCTCTTAAGCCTTCTCCATGTGACCCTGTCCTAGGGCCTAGGGGTTACTCCCCTGAGTACTTCGGGTTTCACGATGTAGAGAATCACGATGCAATGTGTCCACCTTTCCCTTTCAAATCCCCAAAACTCGTAAGCCTGATACCATCCGAATCTACAGTCCAGATCTTCAACTTGTTCAACGGCCTAGATTAAACCCTAGCATTCTACCTTTCAGGATTCTGGCGGGGTCTTCACTCCTATTACCCCGATGAACGAAACCTCGGTGGTCTCTGGATCTCTACCACGCGTTCTCCAAATTGGACGGTCCTTGTTGATCTAGATCCGATGGTCTAGATCTGTCACGACCCGACGGTCGCAATTCATTGTCGGTGATTCCTGCTCAAGAGTCTGGGTAAGTCTTCTCCTGTGATTTCCCAGTGCCAAAACTTCGACCGACAGCCACGTGTCCCCTCCGATGGATGGTTGCGACCTTTATCCACAATCAATAGTTGTGATCTTTTCAGGATGATCAACGGTCACGATCAGATCCCTGCTTTCTACTTTTCGGCAAATTGGGAGAGTCTTCACTCTTGTTCCCCCGGTGCCAAATATCTGATGGATGTGGATCTCTGACACACATCCTCTGGGATGGATGATCCCAATGCTTTCAGGACTTTGATGAGTCCCCTCTCCCCTGCATGCACAAGTTTAAACCTCATGTGCCTTTTCTTGATCCGACAACTATCGGTCCTCTGCGCTTGATCTGACGGTTCATCTCCGATGCACTTTTCTCTGGCTGTCTAGACATAGGTTCCAATGGTCCAGATTTAATTCTAGTGTTCCCCCTTTTCAGTACTTTGGCAAATTATTCACCTCTCAAATCCCGATTCCAAATCCACGAAATGGTTTGGGAGTCAAATCAACGGCCCTGATTTAACTGTGATCCAAAAGCTCAAATTTCCTCTTTATGAAATTGGTGTTTCGCACACCAGGGTTTCGAAATGAAAGGAATTCAGTCCTCTTGGTTCATGAAATATGTCCAAGCCATATCTTTCCTCAACCAACAGTCTCTCCTACACCTACAGTTGCGATTAGATCGTAACTTCACCTGTCGTGAGCTCTCGTTGCTCCCTCCATGGACTCTCTTTAGTAGCAAGTCAGTGAAATACTGAGAGCCTATGCTTATCCTCTAGATTTGTTGGTCCTGACAGGCCTGGGATACTCCCAAAAGGATCTCACCCATTCATCTAGCAAATGAAAGGGTACTCTCTTTCGGTATTTGAAACTCGTTATCCTTCCTGAGCTTCATCAGCTATGAAGGACTTGAGAGCTTTGCGCTCTTTCTCCTGGACTCAACTCTTAGAAGAGTCTTCCACACACCCTTGTGCTCATTCATCAAGTCTAGGACTTAAATGGGTCTCAGTCTCTGCTAGCCTTGCAGAGCACCTATGCGTATTCGCACTACCTAAGGTCGACGAACTCACAGTTCACAACTCTAGCTTAAGACACTACAGAGCTCAAGAAATTACGATAACAAGTCATGTCTGAACCATATAATTTCCTACTTGCCTAATTAAACTACCAAGCAGAAATAGAAGGGATACAGTATATCCCTTAAGCATTCATTCACATTCCTGAAATCATATACAGTATAACCAATTCATACATAGTTACAGCTAAATTACACAGGGAAGGAGATCGCTTATCTATTACAGATTGTCACCAACCAACTAAGTGTGGGTGTTCATCCTTCCACCCTATCATAGGCTCAGAGGCATTCATTCTTAGCACTCTGGCCACCCCCATGCCAAGCCATGATATCACCAGGGAGCTCTCACAATTCTCAAGGATTCTCTCTCTGTTTTCAGCTTATGTTCGGGTTCTGTTCTCTGCAATTCTCAGAGATTTCTCTCTATTATGGCCTCGGCGAGGTTCATCATATGCTCACCCCAACATCAGACTCGCATCCTTTTGATCGTGCTCTCTAGGAGAGCTCCGCACATCCCCCTTACGAGCTTGCGCTCTCGTCTGATGTCTCCTCTCCCGTGTGTATCTCTCTTACCTTGGAAGGTTTCTCGTCCTATCCTGTTCCTTCTGTTAGAAGGAAGCTCATATCTGCAGGTCCCTGCGGTACTTCAGGTTGACAGCCCATGTTTCCATTCATGGGGGTGGTTGATTGTTCAACCACCAGTCCTTTCCTTATTAACCAATTTCTCTCCTCTAGTGATATCATGCCCAGTACTTTCAAGGCTTCACCCCCACAGTCAGTTATTGGCAACTCAAACAATAATACATTCACATTGTCTTCATGCATTAGCATGGTAATTCCTATTTTATGATTAATTACAATTTGGGGGAAACGGGGTGATACATTTCCCTCCCCCTTATAGGAACATCGTCCTTGGTTTTCTTTCTCAAAAACACCTGTCATGCATTTTCTCTCAGAAGTCTTAACCTTCGTCCTCGGTTAGATCCTCTTTCTGAATCTTAGTCTTCGTCACCTGCCTTCAATAATTCTTGGACAACAAGCACATTAATCACAATTTTTATGTGAAAACATCTTAATGTTGTTCCAAATTCAAGAGGAAAAATTTCATAATCTAGCACAATACTTATCTGTGCAGTTTGTGGATTTGTATCCACATGGTTGCTTTGTCATCCAGGCTCATCACTTTCTTTGACGTACCCATTGGGTGCATGATTCCAATTCAATAGTTCATAAGAGTATCATGGTTCCATATTTTTTGCGGTCACTCACCCTCCAGGCCCAGGCTTAGGCATCCCCTTCTCTATTATACAGTCCCTTGGGCGATCCATCTTGCCTTGCCAAGGTTTTCTCGCACAAGAAGAACTACCCACCGTGTGCATGATCCCAATAGTTTACAAGAACTATTAAGGTCTCCTCTTCCTTGCTGTCACTCACCCTCTAGGCCCAGGCTCAAGCATCCCCTTCACTGTTATATAGTTCCTCGGGTGATCCATCTTACCTTGCCAAGGTTTTCTTACCTCCAGCTTGTGTTACCTCAACACAATGTATTTTTGATGATCATGACTTATCACGGGGTTCTCATGGTTCAGCAGTAGCCATGGTCATCGTCTTCATCTTTGACAGCCTTCATCTGTCCTTTTTGGATAGATATTTTCTTCTCACCTGTATCAAAGGTATAAAATATTCGTGAGACATCATTATAAATTATAACTTTCAGAATTTTATTGTAAATATGTCACCTACAGATTTCCCATTCCACAATTTGTTTTCATATTTGTTCCGCACATGAACCGGATTCATAATTATGGGAATTTCCTTCCCATAACATTTTATCTCAGTAGGAAATTGGTCTTCCTTATGGGCTTACAGCATTGCAATATCCAAGACTCTTTTCTTTCTACAATCCATTCTTTCCACAGCCAAACAAATTGTTAGTCTCATCTCAACATACCAAGATTTTCAAAATGTAGTTCAACATTTCAAAGGGTTTTAACAAATGTGCCAATATCCATGGCCACATTCATACCCAATGCACTCTTGCATTGATTTCAAGTTTGTCACACTTTATGACAGGTTCTTGTCCATGGGGTGTTGGAATTTAACCAACCTTTTCCTCATATGGTTTATTCGTTTTCTTTCATTCTTACAGCAGGACCATACTGCCTGCTATAGACCGATCAAAATCCCAAATTAGTACACATGAGCTCAAAAAAATCACATGAATGCCTTTATGCATTCCTTGATTGTCAATGCATTCATGACATATCAATTCATGAATTCCTCCAAGGGTTACAAACAGTGTTTACTACCAGAGGTTCATACCTCCATCATTCAAGTTCTCCTTACTGAGTCATACCTTACTTGGGTATCCAAGGCATACAATTTCCTTTCAAGTTTATGCATAACACTAAGACAATAAAGTATTTCAGAAGGGGTTCTTACCAAATCTCTTCATACCTTGTGCCACATAGGCACGAATATCTTTACACCGGTTCTTGGCTGTCAACACTTTCTTTCTTATCTCCACCTCATCAATAGTGCTTTAGCAGGATTTTCACAGTCCTATCAATAATCTTTCGACCACAGCCTTCCCATGGTTGCCCTCTGCTTGAGGTTGTTCATTATTGGCAACTGTCTTTCTCAATAGTTCCAATCTTATTTCTTTCTACACATGACATACACCATGAACACATTAGTCATCAGGTAATTTAAAATGCAAGTACCATAGCATTTAAATTAATAAAATATTTTCAGACATGACCTAGCATATCTGTATGCACTTCATCACATTAGCCTTAATGTTTCCACAAGTGCAACATAATAGTTCTCAATCTTTTTCACAGTATTACAACCATCATTACTACGGTGTCAAAACATTTTCGTTCATCAACGTATTAGCTTTCTCATCCCATAGAAAAACATAATACACAACAAGGAAAGAATTGAGGGCTCTCCCCTTCTTCAAATTATTTCTACATCATCTGGGACTTTTCATCCCAGTCGAGTTATCTCTAAGGTCTCACTGCCTTTTCTTAACCATGGCCTCAACCAAGCTTAAGTAGTTGAACGTACTCATTTATTCATTTAATCGTACTCAGGGGGTTTACTTTCCTTTATCAACTATACAAGTTTCCACGACTATTCTTTTAATCCTACGGTAAACAATTTAGGGTTATTAGGGTGAGGGAAGTGTTCCTCCTTTTACTTATGAAATCTACTTCTTACTGTGGTCTTCCTGCTCTTTTCCTAAGCAGCCCTGGGTTAGACTCATCCTAACACTTAGGATACATCAACATGATTTAATAGCAAAAATCTTTTTCCCATAATGATTCATGAACATGTGCATCCTGCACACTTCCATTCGGTTATTAGAATGGTCCTTATTCAGTTGTTAGTCTTCTATTAATTACATGATACTTTAAAAATGTAATTCAGGATTCTTATATATAGACAGGCTTTGCAGCGCATTGTCCAACCTTCAACAATTATTAGGGTTGTGACTTTGTTCCTCTGACAGAGTCCTTATATAGTTCCTCCACCGGGAACTTCGTCGGTAAGAAACTTCCTTGGTGCATATCCTTCACTATCTGTGATGGCCTCAAGCTCGAATTAGCTTCAGCTTGTTAATAAGCATTCTTTAAGGGGCATAGACATACATTTTTTACATGCATTCCAAATTATGAATCCACACATATTCTAGTTTTTATAACTTACATCCATGATGTACTTAGTTATACTCATAATCAAAAGCCTGTCTGTAGTTGCCATAAGTATATTTCATAGCCGACATACATCTCTATTTTAAAATCAGTCAACTCATGATTGTTTACAATCATTCTCATGTGATCCTCAAAGGCATAAACATTTGCCTCTTATCATGACAACAGAGCATCCTTGCTCGTTTACTCTTTCATTTATTTGTACTAGATTTTCCTGGGGAGATGGAGTACATTCCCCTTAAGCTATCATTCAAGACAAAACTTTCACGACTCTTCAGAACAGAGCCAACCATGCATCCATGGTATTCATTCAATCTTGGCAAGTGCAATGCTTGCCTCACATTTCACTCATCAGGGCAATCATATTGGGCCTCTAGTATACTTATACTCTTACATCATACATGTGCATTAATTGCACGCTTAATATCATTCATACCTTACTGGTATTAATATCAGGCTTCCTATTATGAAGCTTCACAATGCATTAAACTCATGCGTATTCATCATACTAGCTCACGCCTTCTCCTCACGTGACAACCGGTGGTGACCACGATCTGAACTAAAAGGCGCTTCACATTTCGCAATTTCGGGATTCCTATTGCAAGGAAATTTGGTTCCTTGATTCCTGAAATCCGAAAACCTGAAATATCGAGGCTAAGGTTTTCTCGACTCTTTTATCCACATGACCCTTCCCTCAAAACCTGGGGTCAATTCCTAGACACGCTTCAGGATCCCGTGTTTTGACAAATCCACAGACAATGCTCCACCGTTTCCCCAAACTTCTGACCCACGAGGGTCCAGCAACCTGGATCTCATGGTCCAGATCTCTCTGCCAATCAATGGTCCTAATCAAATGCCAGCTTTCCACCTTTCAGGATTCTGACAGAGTCTTCACCTCCTAACTCCCGATTTCAAATCACTGAAATGTGTATGTGTCAGATCAACGATCCACTACCTGTCTCGATCCAACGGCTCAGGTTGGATGTCGGGATTTCATGACATGCAAGTTCCAAAAACTCTTCATGTTGACTTCTAAACCTCCGACTCTCGAATATCTGATTACACCAAATCTATAGTTCAGGTCATCCGCTAACCAATGGCCCTGATTGAATCTATGATTGTCCTTGCGCGACTTTGGGAAAGTCTTTGCTTCTATTTTCCCAATAGCCGAAATCACGAAGCTCTAGATCAATGACTCTCCTTGATTCCAATCTAACGGATACTATTCCTCCTGAGCTTGTGAGTGATGAGAGTTTATCAACCTTATCTTCTCCGTTGATCTACTAGATCTAACAGTTCACGGAATTTCGGTATTCCTCGCTCCGAGAATTCCACTGTCCGTTCATATTTTTCAATGACTTCTAGCCATGAACTTGGCATCAAATCTTCTGGAATCAACCTCTGTGTTCAACCTCTGGAGCTTTCAAATTTTAACACAAGCTTGTTTCTATACGCACTTCTTTCGCTCTATATGCACACTCGGCATACGAAATTTCCCCGCTATCTTCAACTATTCACATTCGAGCTTTATTATCATTGTTAATTAGCATATCCCTACTCTGATAAGAGTAGTTACCATTTTAACAAAGGGGTTAAAGAAATTCCTCTGCTGAAATTAAACAAGAAATCCCAAAATCACAGGTTCAATCTGCAGACCTTCTCCTCAAGGTGTAAATGCAGATAACAGTATCTCCTTACGCGACTCGTACATGAGCCCAAGTAGGCCAAGTGTTGCAACCATGCTCTGATACCATTTTGTCACACACCCACTATGGAAAAATAAAATTTTTGCCCTTTTCTCGAGGGACAGAATCCTTGAATGGCTACGGGGGCCTAGCACAGGCTAGCTCTTCCCTTATCCTCCTCCATGTGATCGATGGTTATGACCACATGCCTTACCAAAAGGTGCTTCCGGCTTTCGCGTTTCGGAATTCCTTTGTGCAAGCTCTCCCTGGCTCCCTGTCCTTTGAAATGTCAAAACCCGAAATGGGAATAACGAGCTCTTTGGCTCCCCTTTTTCCTACTCCATGTGACCACGCGCTAACATCAAATGGTGCTTTCGAAACTCATCTTTCAGGGTTCTTGTTGCAAGGAACCCTTGTTCCTTCAATCCCTGAAACCCGAAACAGGGCTAAGATTCTTGGCTTCCTCCCTTAAGCCTTCTCCATGTGACCATGTCTTGTGGCCTAGGGCTTACTGCTCCGAGTACTTCGAGTTTCACGATTCAAAGAATCACAATGCAGTGCATCTGCCTTTCCCTTTCAAATCCCCGAAACCCGTGAGCCCGATACCATCCGGATCTACGGTCCAGATCTTCAACTTGTTCAACGACCTGGATTAAATCTCGGCATTCTACCTTTCAGGATTCTAGCGGGGTCTTCACTCCTATTACCCCGATGACCAAAACCCCGGTGGTCTCTAGATCTCTACCACGTGTTCTCAAAATTGGACGGTCCTCGTTGATCTAGATCCGACAATCCAGATCTGTCACGACCCAACAATCGCGATTCATTGTCATGGATTCCCGGTCAAGAGTCTGGGTAAGTCTTCTCCTGTGATTTTTCGATGCCAAAAAGTCGACCAACAGCCATGTGTCCCCTTTGATGGACGGTTGTGACCTTTAGCCATGATCAATAGTTGTGATCTTTTCGAGATGATCAATGGTCGCGATTAGATCCCGGCTTTCTCCTTTTCAGCAAATTGGGAGAGTCTTCACTCTCGTTCCCCTGGTGCCAAATCCCCGATGGATGTGGATCTCTGACACGCGTCCTCTGGGATGGACGATCCTGATGCTTTCAGGACTTTGACGAGTCCCCTCTCTCATGCATGCACAAGGTTAAACCTGGTGTGCCTTTTCTGGATCCAACGGCTATCGATCCTCTGTGCTCGATATGACGGTTCATCTCCAGTGCACTCTTCTCTGGCTATCTAGACATAGGTTCCAACGGTCCAAATTTAATTGCGGCGTTCTCCCTTTTCGGGACTTTGGCGAAGTCTTAACCTCTCAACTCCTGATTCCAAATCCATGAAATGGTTTGGGCATCAGATCAACGACCCTGATTTAACCGTGATCCAACAGCTCAAATTTCCTCTTTACGAAATCGGTGTTTCACACACCAGGGTTTCAAAATGCAAGGACTTCAGTCCTCTTGGTTCATGAAATCTAGCCAAGCCAGATCTTTCGTCAACCAACGGTCTCTCCTCAACCTACAGTTGTGATTAGATCGCAACTTCACCTGTTGTGAGCTCTCGTTGCTCCCTCCGTGGACTCTCTTCAGTAGCAAGTCAGCGAAATGATGAGAGCCTACGCTTCTCCTCTAGATTCATTGGTCCTGACGAGCCTGGGATACTCCTGAAAGGATCTCGTCCATTCGTCTAGCAAACGAAAGGGTACTCTCTTTCGGTATTTGAAACTTGCTATCCTTTCTGAGCTTTTCCAGCTATGAAGGAATTGAGAGCTTTGCACTCTTTCTCATGGACTCGACTCTTAGAAGAGTCTTCCATGCACCCTTGCACTCATTCATCAAGTCTAGGACTTAAATGGGTCTCGATCTCTGCTAGCCTCGTAGAGCGCCTATGCGTATCCGCACTACCTAAGGTCGACAAACTCACAGTTCGCGACTCTAGCTTAAGACACTACAGAGATCAAGAAATTACGAGAACAAGTCATGTCCGAACCATATAATTTCCTACTTGCCTAATTATACTACCAAGCAGAAATAGAAGGGATACAGTATATCCCTTAAGCATCCGTTCACATTCCTGAAATCATATACAGTATAACCAATTCATACACAGTTACAGCTAAATTACACAGGGCAGGAGATCACTTATCTATTACAGGTTGTCGCCAACCAACTGACTGTGGGTGTTTTTCCTTCCACCCTAACATAGGCTCAAAGGCATTCATTCTTAGCACTCTAGCCACCATCGTGCCAAGCCATGATATCACCAGGGAGCTCTCACAATTCTTAAGGATTCTCTGTCTGTTTTTAGCTTCTGTTCAGGTTATGTTGTCTGCAGTTCTCAGATATTTCTCTCTGTTATGGCCTCGACAAGGTTCATCATATGCTCACACCAGCATCAGACTTGCAGCCTTTTGATCATGCTCTCTAGGAGAGCTCTGTGCATCCCCCTTATGAGCTTGCGCTCACATCTATTGTCTCCTCTCCCGTGTGTATCTCTCTTACCTTGGAAGGTTTGTCATCCTATCCAGTTCCTTCTGTCAGAAGGAAGCTCAGGTCTGCAGGTCCCTGTGGTACTTCGGGCTGACAACCCATATTTCCATTCATGAGGGTGGTTGATTGTTCAACCACCAGTCCTTTCCTTATTAACTGATTTCTCTCCTCTAGTGATATCATGGCCAGTACTTTCAAGGCTTCACCCCAACAGTCAGTTATTGGCAACTCAAACAATAATACATTTACATTGTCTTCATGCATTAGCATGGTAATTCCTATTTTATGATTAATTACAATTTGGAGGAAACAGGGTGTTACACATTCTAACATTCCTATGAAACTGATTAGAGATGTAAATCTGCAATTTGAAGAAGACCTTAAACCTTCATCCACAAATCATACCTTATCCACAGGAAAGATTAGATGTTTGTCATGAAAGTTTTGAATTGTCTATCATATATGAGGCAAATTTAGATGATCATATTATGTTGAAGGATTTATCACCAAAACAGAGTGAAAGTTTTAAGGAAAGTAAAGAGGAATGTTTGAGAATACCATTGTTAAATATCATGGCTCAATATATTATTTTCATGTGCTCATTTTTTATTCCTTTTACTCTTTATATCTCGATCTCTTCTTAGACTCTGGTGGACTTGATACTTTACCCACGGTATCTTACTCTTTTCCATCACAATCAGATCTTTTCGATATGCCAAGATTTGGTGAAATTAATTTAGAACATAACATTTATGAAGTCGGATTTGACGCTCTTTCACTTTCATCACTCACATGGAAAAAGGACATGTTGCGAGATGATTTTACACGGTTTATTTTTCAAAAAGTCAATGCACTCATTCTTATGGAGATCAAATATTCTTTGGTTAGTTCAAATTTTAATGATTATGCTTTGCGTTCTGAAATGGTCCATCTCATCAAAGGAAGTGTTCAAACCTGTAATCAAATTGATGTCATGAATCCTCTTATGATGTGTTCCCCGTTGACAGATCTAGTTCGTATAAGTCACAATTTGCATCTTATTTTTTATGAAAAGATTGCAGAATGGTTGGAGGATTCAAACATCAAGAAGATTCAAAAGAATGGATTGAATATGTTATTATGGATGCACTGGAAATACCATTTTACTTATCCTTTTGATTTGTTTAGTAGTTAGAGTAGGTTTTGTTGATATTATGGTAGCTGCGGGAGGTATTTACCTCCACGTGTAAACTTGACGAGAATAAAATATTCTGGAAAGCAAGAAGAAACCCTAATGAGTTGGCTAATAACCCTAGAAGACAAGTCAGCTCAAGAGGATAAATCTGTATTAGGTTATTAGCCTCCAAGAGAAGAAGTTGGCCAGAAGAAATATCATATACTAAGTAAATAGGCACCCAGAATGAGAAGTTGGCCCAGGCAGTTAGCCAGAATTAGTATAAATACAGGAGGCCAATCTTCATTCTGGCAGGCATTCTTAGAATTGCAGAGCAGCACTTGTGCACACTGCAGTGGCCCAGTTTGTGCGCAGGTTTGGAGGAGAGCTATCGTTGCAGCTGTTGCAGCTAGCAAATTTCATTTTGGCTTGGACTATCTGATCATCTCTTGTTTGGTGCGCTACCCTTTGTTTGGATATCTAGCTTAGGGTTTGTTTCCGGAGTGATTCTCTGTCAAGATTAAGGTTCTCGGAGGTTGGCTTCGGCCTATGGTTGGGTGACAATAGTGATATTGTCAATGTTAAAACGAGCACATCTATTATATTCTAACAGGTTATGGGCCCACACCTCCTTTATTCAGTCTAACCACTGGAAGGAAACATAGCCATAAGGATATTAAGCTCGTTGAAGAAATGTCGCTAGGTTTTCTAGCAGGAGCAGTCACCGAAGCATTGTCATTAGGGTTACTAGCAGGAACAATTGTAGAAACCCTAATCCTCTCGTTGAGGCACCTTAAGTGAAGGGATTGACCTAATTTTTGGATAGACCAGTGCACCCTATCCTAGCACATCTCCTGGTACTCCCAGCAAGCCAAGATGTCAAGTTTGAGTTTTTGGTCAAATCTAGGGTTGACCAAGCCAAAGCAACCATGACTTACTCTATGAAGTCAGAAAAAAAGTTAGATGGAGCTTCTAACTTCAAAGCGTGGAAAAAAATGATTGACCTCATCCTTGCCAAGAATAAAGTGTTGGATATCGTGAAAGGAAA
>SNQJ01S0110207.1:0-17847 GCA_010110895.2 Picea sitchensis
CAAAAATCATTAATTAAGGAATAAATATCTCACTCAAAGAGGAGGTGTGCATTCCCCAATAATAGATGAGTTTTTCATGGGGGAGTTGGAATAAATCAAGGATAAATCAAGAATAAATCAAGAAAAATCAAGAAAATCAAGAATTGGGAGTTGAGTCTTGATCTAAAATTAGCAGTTTTCCCTAAAATCTAGGGATGAGGCGCCCTTCTTCTCTATGTGGCCAAATTAGGTGAAATAAAGTGTAAATGAATGTATTAACCAAGATCTAGGAGTCTAATCTAGGTATAAACTAATGTAAGTTAGGATTATGCTCCAACACCAATTAGGTAGTAGTGATGCTAGTAATTCAGATTAGCGAGCACCACTCGTTAATGATTGATGGGTTTTTCTATAGATTGATTTGATTTACTTCCATATGGATTCTTTCTCTTCTATATGGATTATGTTTCTTTGGTTTCTTGAATGATTGCTTGATTGTTGCTGAAATGATACGATAATGGTTTGCTACTGAAATCTCTTACAACTTTGGCTTTGGCTTTGGTTGTACTTATTGCTTCCATGGCTTAGAAATTGGCTATTGGTACTTAGGCATACATAAATGTCATGGTTTCGATAGCATAGGTGACCATAGCTATGGATTAACTCTCTGCTACTATAGCTGCTTGGGATATGGATATATAACAATCTTAGCTGGATCTACCAGAACCATGTCCTTGCAAACCACATGACCTAGCAATGTGTTGAATGGCATGCAAAAGACACATTTTGGATTAATGGGGCCTACAAAGTCAACAACTCACTTCTTGAATGCTCTCAGAGCTCGAACAAGGTGCATGGGAATTTTATATCTCTTTGATAGCTAAACAAAGATAAGCTGAAAAGGCTGAGGCTAAGTCTAAAGTTCCCTAGATTTGACCATTCTAGTATTTATTACCCATGCTTCTTTAAGTCTTACTTTCAAAGGACATTTATTCAAGCTTAAAGGGAGGATAGTCTTCACTCCCCTAAGCGTTGATCCACCACTTTGATTTAGCAATTATTCTGTGGCCAATTAGTTACTCCCTCGCCCTGGTTAGCTATTGAAGAAATATTTCAGTATTTTCCCCATTCGTTGGTATTTGTTCATCTCATCAGCTTGGATTTATTAAACGCTCAATGGATGAATCAAATGATTCTAGCTGTCATTCTCAAAAGCATCCTGGCATTATTTTTGGCTATCATTTAGCGGGATGTACTCTTATAATCTATAGGGGGTTGTTGAACGATTCTACGTCCATAAACCCCTTGATCCACAAAATGAATTGATTATAGACCGTTGAGGAAAGGTGATCTATTGGCTCTGTTTACGTCTTTTATGGGGATGGATTGATTAGAACCTATCCAAAAGTGAGTAAATATTTCCTTTCCCCCTAGCTAGTGGCTAGAACTAGCGTACCCCAAGAGAAGTCATTTGTGGGTGGGCCTTTTATCCATCCGGGGATAACATTGCCTTTAAAGCACAAGTTCTCTATGGAAACCATAACACAAGGACCCCTCTTTCCCAACATAGGAGGGGATGGAAGAACAAACAAGAAACAAATAGAGAGCTAAATGCACCATCCCCTCAATGGACAAGCGACTTCGTACCTTCCTTGATTGGTTCATAAAGAGGTAAGCCCCTCCTCCGTACCTAGCTCATATCCTACTATGAGATCATAAGGTAAGGAATGGTCCTACCTAATGAAATGTCGAACCCAGGCCAGCCAAATTAGAAAGATGTGATTGAGCGATCCATTGATGGATTTATTTAGTTATGGATATATTATATGTTTTCATGAGGGAGAAACAAAAAGACAGGCTACGATGGAGAAGAATCTTAGGCAACGTGCCCAGAGAAATCAATTCTATTTCCATTTAAACACACTCTATTTCCACTTTGTGACCTGAGGTATGAAGTTGATCGACAAATAGGGAGAGGGGTGTTGTACCATTTTTGTGAAGAAGTGACGTTCGCTTTTTTTATTCACAAAGATGGGGTTAGTGGGCGGATGGCTAGTTGCAATTGCTAGGATTAATGGGATTGTTGGAATTGCTCGACACACTTTGAAATACTGGCCACTTGTGGTTTAAATTAGTAGAGCTAGCGAAGAAAAGGAACAGTTCTTTAGTAACTAGACTAGATAGGTACTTTTTCTCATAGAAATGAATTAGGGAAATTTCATTTATGGGTGCACGAAATAAGGGACTTTAGCAGTTGGCATAAATTGGTTTTAGTGAGCGTGGGTCGAGAACTTAAAGGGGAGGGATCTATTACATGCTAGAGAAATGGAAGGTCAAGCTTTCCAGTTAGGGAAGGGTGATAGAGTCTGACACAATTAGGAGAGGAGGGATCATTAACAGAACAAACATGCCTCATTGAATGCTTTATCTATGTTTTAACCTGCACAAGACATTACGCCTTCTCTTATAAAAAAATTACCCTCAATCGTTCCAGTAGGGCTATGGGTAGGGTCAATTTATTACTTCGGCCTCCTCCAAAGCATCCATATTGTGGGTTTTCATCCCAATTTCATGTGGCTAGTTTAATGTGGGTTCTCCCTCCCCCTTGCACTCTCACAATTATCATAATGAATGAGACGCAACCCTTTCACTTTCAAATTTCCCACCTCAATCTCGATAGGCCATGGTTTCACTCTCCAATTTTCCACTAGGTTATACCTATTTTACTTATTTCTTTGGGGGCAGGGGCTTAGGGTTAGTCACTTCCGGAATAAATACCAAAGAGGGAAGCATTCAAAAGGTTTTGAACATGTATAGTTTTATTACATATATCTGGAAGCTACCTCTACTCCCCAATCTCCTGCTATCGTCCTCCTCATTATAGTCTTAATTCCTACTTTCAAATCTAAAAATGCCATCATTCAGGCAGACAATGCAATAGTTCGGGTAAAGAATAATTAGACCCTCTTATCTATCTCTTCTTATTCTTGGGACCTGGGGGAGATAAGCCCTCTAGTCGTTGTAAGTCAAGTTCTCTTGATCGAACCCAAGTGAGCTTGCGCTCATGGGCAATAGCGCAAATATGAATGTTCTCCAGGGTATGAACGGGGGAGTTAAGAAAGAAAAGTTGACCAGAATGCAGCTAGTTTCTCACTTGGAAATCCCATGCATATGACCCTTTTGGGCATGTGAATAACTTGATGTGCTTAATCTCAGATTCTATTCTCTGTGATTCCAATGTATGTCTTCAGGACGGAATTCTTAACCGACTTCAAGTAGTGTCGTCTAGATTCTAAGTGTATCGCTAAAAATATATGTTGAGATGTTGGATCTGCTTTTCCCCCAATTTGAATTAGTAAGATCCACATATTAGAATTTGTCAATGCTCCTGCATAGTAGGTAAATAGCTTTCATTTCATATGGCTACCTAAATTTCTTACCAAGGCAAGAAGATCACTTGTTACTTCAAAATCCAAACGGATTAGAAGGTGCGGCCTAGTGCGATGATTTCGTGATTGAATTCCATTACACTTATTCATGGATTGTTATTGTGGTTGGTCAAAATACTGTAACTGATTCCTCCGGATCCTTCTCCGCGAGGGAAATCGTCGCCGCAAAATAGAGGGGGTTTACCCGCTCAACCAACAGGAGAGGATGCGCAAGCAGGCAAACCCGTATAGGGTTAGGCATTTAGGGCTCCCAAATAGGGGTCAATAGTCACCCCAAAATAGAGGGGACCAAGCCTTTTTAGGGAAGGTTCACTTCTAAATCCCTCACCCATATGAATGGGTTCGCGTACTTCAGGACACAGTGTTACTGGGAAACTTATTTCCTGTTCAATTAGTTGATTCCATTTACTAAGTTTTTGGAGTTCTTTCGGAGCTTCTGCCTAGAAAAGAGAATCAAATATAATTGGATTTCTCCTTTTTATCATACAGGGTATTGATCTAAGATGCCTTTGGATAATCTTCAGAGTGACCTTCAACAAGCACCAACCGAGGTTAGGGAATTAGAACACAATTATAATCACTTTATCTCCTTCCCCATCTAATGAAAATAACATGAAAACCATTGGCCAAATATAGAACTCAATAGATCATATGGTTAGTTGTGGTAGAACTTTGTTTCCTTATGAGACTCTGTCTCCTAGTTTCAAAATGGAGCTTCAAACAAACCAGAGCCCACCCCATCATCGAAGGATTGTCTCTTTCAACCCCTGGCCATCTCATTCATTCACCTATCGAGGTTAGGTTGTTCCGTGGTAATGCACATGCCAATCCATTGTTCAGTGGTTATGCACAAGCCATGGTGAACATCATTCACATCCTCTTATGAGTGAGTAAGGCTACGTGCTGGAAAAATCATATTGTATTTTATATGTATACGCGTTGGATCACATAATATTGATTGTATACTTAGATTTTTATCTGGCTTGGATCAGTCATTTTTGAGATGTATATGTTCTGGCGATTTTCGGTAATGCCAATGGACAAGTTCAATTCCGTGGTGTGCGCAATATCAATATATAAATATAAATAAAGACACGAATAATGTAATGAGTTACCCCCTATGAGAACAATAGTTCTCCCTAGAGATCGTCAGAATGAGTTGGAAAAAGGATAGGAAAGAAATCGTTCTTGTCATATAGCCCAACCTCTCCCCCACTATGACCCGTACAACTGGCTCTGGTCATTTCGTGTGAATAAACATGTGATGTGAGAAGGAATGAACATGGCGAATATCACATATATATGATGCTATGCTCAAATTCAAAGAGATAATGAATTTCATATCCTATCTACAATAGAAGATAATTAAGAGAACCTCCTTCCTATCTACAATATATATTGGGTGGGTCACATCTTTTTAGAAGCATACCCCGCTTCTTCTCACAGTTATCCCCTTGGTAACCCACATTTTTCCTTCTCATTATTCGCGGAGCAGTTAAGTCGGGTTGTATCTATCAGTGAGAATTAGACCTCTTACTCTCACACTTTTTTCGCCTTTCCTTTTCGGAGTTATACCCTTCGGTAACCTGACTTTTCTTCCTCTTTTTGGTCTTTAGAGAGACTTTGCACATTTTTTTCAAGTTATATTAGGAATTGATTAAGAAATGGGTGGATAACAATGGGTTTGGGCATAGCAGGACACTTCAAGTAGTAATCCGAGAGAAGACTTGCTCAATGTTGTGGGTCAATGAGAAATGATTTTGAAAACAAAGTGTACATGGAAGTTAGGCCATTCAATTACTCATGGTTGATTCTTTATCAAATATGTATCTTAGTATTGCAACCAACTTCGTGACCTCGTATCCTATTAACCCAATAATATCACCATGTTGTAGATCGATTTGCTAAGGTTGGGCTTGCTAGTGACATTGGTGGGCTCACGTGACCCTGTATCCTATTGATTGATTGCGGAAGATATGGTTCATGGTCTAGGCAGTGAAGGAAGGTCATTTTTTTCCTGCCTATCTTCATTCTTCACCCACTGAAAAGCAGTTCATTGAGAGGGAAGGAAGGATCACTACTCGACTGTAGATCGACTCGACTGCTCACTCCTATCCTATGGTGGGCCTCTCGCTACTCCGTTGAATGGGAAACCATAATCATTGATCGCTACTGCATAGTAGACTCCACTCCTATTGAATAGAATTGAATGGTAGACGACTGGAATGCTTAACGATAGGATAGTAGCGCTGATCGAATTGGTCGCTACGGGTAGATGCTACTTCTCCAGCCATGAAATTAAGGGAAATCCCAATCCTAGTCGGTGACCCGGACGACATGCGAATGCAGAGACGCTGATAACTTCTGTGGCAGAAGTTAGAGAAGGTCAAAGTAGGGTTGGAGGTCCAGGCGGAGTAACGAATTACGAAGTAACGAAAACTGGCAAGGATATGAATACGACATAAAAATACAAGGTACAAATACCTCACTTGCTTGAAACTGTGCACAATCCTAAGGTATGGATGATAAGCAAAGATATAACCTTTGACTACCCAAGACCTTAGATCAGGGAAGGAATCATTGACTTATTGGCCTACCATGCCTACTTACACCTAGTCATCAGATTGGGGAAGGATGAGTTAGGAAGGATTAGTTGGTGGAAGTATAACCACTATCATACTTTTACTTTGACACAAATATAGGGTAAGGATCTAGAAACTGGTATACTGCTACGCTTTTGTCTTGCTACGCTAAGGCACTGGCAAAGGTAATATAGGTTGGTGCTTATTCTATCACAACGCCACCTTTTCGTAGGGAATTTCCCATCCCCTCCATCCTCTATTTGATTGGGGCCCTAAGTGGGTGGGAATAGAGAAAGAAAGGGAAAATAGAGCAATATCTACACCTCTGAGCCATGTTTTCACTCAACTATTTACCAAGCCGGGGCAACGTGTAGTTCCAGTTGTCGAGGTTTCCAGGGTCGGGCTGGAAGGCCCCTTAGTTTCAATATTCTGGCCTACCTCCCTCTTAGACTTAATATATACCTCCCTTTTGCAGTTCATACCCACCTCCTTATCACAGTTCGTTAGTCAGAATGACCCATTCCCTTTAAAGAAAACCTAAGCAGTTGGAGCCGCTCAAACCAATGGATTAGGGGAGGGGACGGTTGGTCTCGATACTTCAGAAGGGGTTTAACAACTGATAACTTTCACCAAATAGAATTCATGTTATCCCATTTAATCTGAAAGCAAGGAAATCCCTACGCCCTCTGAATCGAAGCAAGGAGCAAAAAACTAAGGAAGATAAAACAAGAACCGAAACCCCCGAAGAGCCTGGACCCAAGGCCGAACCCAAGGCAGAAGCAGAAATGGAAGTAGGGACAAGAGTCAGGCTAGGAGTAGGGAAAAGGGTGGGAACAAGGGCGACACCACAAGCAAACATGTCAGAAACACATGCAAAAGGAGAACCATATCCTGATATCCCCAACATCAGACAAACCACAAGACCAAGGCAGGACCCTTGAAACAAAGGAAGGGATAGTGCACAGGGCAGGAACAGGAACTGAGGTAGAGGCGGGGGCAAAGAAAAAGGTCGGATCAGGAAGCATACCCCCCTCCCATTCCTGAAGCAAGTGGTCGGTAAGGGCAGGTAGCACTTCACAAAGTTTGTTGAGGGAGTTAAAGTAAAGAGAATAGGTGGGTAGTTGGTAACAGTAAAAAGGTAAAGGGAGGCTGGTGAGTAAAGGTAAATAGTCAAGGTTCTAAGCGTTGTACCCACAAAGGATTCCTGGTTGAAGCAAGAGGTTTGGGCATCCATCAGTAAGTTGGGTAAGGTGAGGGGGTAAGGTTGGTAAATAGAATAAGTCGGGTAAGGCGCAATAAGTCAAGGGTGGTTCAACAGGTTGGTAACATGCAAATAAGTAATGCAAAAGTAAGAAAAAGGTAAATATGCAATGTTTTTCCCAAGCAAGCAAGCCCGTCCACCCACCAATGTAAGGGGTTTGTAATTCCTAAGGTAGTTCTAACAATCCAAGGATGCAAAGATGAAAGAGTGTGGGTAGTTGTCCAACTTCCTTTCATCGTGTAGGCGACTTCAAAAGGTAATACGAATGTTCTTCAAAGTGCCCAAGCCCCACTCAATATCAAAATTCTGGGATTATTTCAAGGCAGTTCTGACGATCCCAGAATAGTTGGTAGCTATCCAACCTGTCTAACTTCCATTCATTATGTAGGCTCTGAACCAAGTCCTCCCCAAATCCATGCAATCTGGGCATGTGGTTCTGTTGTTGGATTCAGGACTAACAATGCTAGGGTTGCATGAATAGGGTGTGGTGTTGCCTTAATTTATCAAGAGTATCTGACCGGGATTCACCTGACCTCCCCAACAAGATCAATAGTTTCCCCACTAAGATTTTTAAAGAAAGTGATTGAGGTAATGAGTAAGTTAAGGTCAGTGAGTTGTGATATAAAGGGTGGTTGGAAAGGTTGTTGGTCGTTGTAGGTCGAAGATAAAGTAATAGTGCAGGCTTCTAAAGTAAATAGCAATGTTATGCCTACCCAAGCAAGCAAAGCAAGCCGCCCTTCCAAGATCGTCTGGCTGTAGTTCCTAGGCAACGAAGAGTGAGTTGTCCATTCGACATAAAGTCTCTTTGCAAGTAGGCATAGAAAGGGTAAATAACAAAGGAAGGGTCTACGTGCAAGCCCAAGCAAGCCCTCCCTCTCGTTCAATAACAATGTTAAGGTCAGTGAGCCTATGGAAGGTAAATAGTAAAGGTGGTAGCAAAAGTGGAACTAAAATAATAGAGTAGGCATCTAAAGGTCCTATGTAGTCTTAATTAATCAAGTGTATCTGGTCAGCCTGACCCGAAAAGAGAATATAGTGTTGGTACTGGATTCCTGGTTGAAGCACTAGGTTGGGGTATAAGTAAGTAGGGTAAGTGAGTAACTAGAGGTTGGTAAAGAGAAAGGGTGGGTTGGTGGTAAACTGAAGTAATGGAAAGTAAGGTAAAGGTTAATAGAATGTTCTGCCTACCGAAGCACGTGTCCATACAATAACAAAGGTTGTGTAAGAAGACTAGTAAAAAGGTAAAGGTTGATAGCAGTAGGTCTTCTAATAGGCATTCTTCAAGTAGGCTTCCCCAGTACGTCCCTCCAATCTGGGTCTATCTAGTGGGACCTAAAGATAGTGTCTAGGCCTGAAAAAGAAAAAGTAACCTTGTCTCGTCTCGCCCCATATTTTTCGAACATATTTGCTTGAAGCTATGGGTAAAAAGAAAGGGCTGTAAAAAGTCCATTCCCATCAAAGCAAGTTTGTTATTTGTTGGGTTGGTCTGGTCGATCCAAAAATCCCTTCAACCGTGCATTTGAAGAATCAAAGGTTGGTGTATCTGGTTTCTGAGGCATATGGATCCATATGGGTTCCAAAACTCTATTTGTAATTAGAGAAATCGATGATTTAATGCAGGGTTGTTCCTTCCAATAAGGAAGGTGGCAACACGCTTAGGCAGGTGATGTCAAATTAAAAGTAAATGAACCGAAAGCAAGTTTTGTATGTTGGGGTAGTTCCATTCGATCCAAAAACCCTCCCTAACAAGCATTTGATAAAGAACGATTGTGTTGGGATAGGGTCGGAGGCAGGCATATTCTCCATCTGGGTTCCCAAACTCTTTTTTCAATAGGAAACTCGCTCGATGAATTTCAAAATTACAACCTTTGGCCTGGGCACCTAATAAAGGGTTGGAACTTCAAAACCCTCCCAAGCGGGTGTTTGAGAAAGAAAATATTGTTTTTTTTCGGGGGTCCTAGGCTACTGATCCATAAGGGGTTTAGAACTCACTTTTGTAAGTAGGCAACTCGATGATTTCATGCATGTAAGGTGATTCCTTCCATACATCCATCCAAAATAAGGGGTCTGGTTGTAGTTCCTAAATTCAACAAGGCAGCTGACGATCCAACCAATGATAGTTGTCCAAATTACATTACTAAAGTAGGCATAGAAAGGGTAAATACAAATGGTCTAAGTGCCAGCCCAAGCAATTTGTCCAATAACTAAGTTGAGTAAGTGAGCCATTCTATAAAGGTGAGTTAATACGCCAGGTTGTTGGTTGTTGTCACACATAAAGGTAATGCAGTAGGATTCTCTTCAAAAGGTATTACGACTGGTCTAAGCTAAGTTCCAACCCAAGCACGTAACATATCATAAGGCAGTAGGTAAATCAAACAGGGCAGTTTCTTTCGACGCATGATCCCTAGACCGATGGTTCTTGTGCCACTTCAGTAATACTGTAGGTTGATAAAGTTGATACAAATG
This sequence comes from Picea sitchensis, assembly GCA_010110895.2. Classification (NCBI taxonomy): domain Eukaryota; kingdom Viridiplantae; phylum Streptophyta; class Pinopsida; order Pinales; family Pinaceae; genus Picea; species Picea sitchensis. Next base: position 9,738 of record SNQJ01S0110207.1, read on the forward strand.
GTCTAAGAGAAAACCCACCCAAGCATGCCCTTCCAAGATAGAAGGTGGGGTCATAATCATATCCATAAGAAGTGTCTTCAGACAAGTCCCTTTGCATATGAAACTGAAGATGAGGTGGGTTGCCCAAGAAAAAAATGAAGATGAGGTATGGAATAATATAATCCCATTGGATGAATATGCAATTTGGGGTTGGTTGAGTCGATCCAAAAAACCTCCTCAAACACACATTTAAGAAATCAAAGATGTGTTTTTGTGGGTTCCTAGGCTATTCATTCCACTGGGGTCCATAACTCAAGTTTGTCTTTAGTCAAATATCTGATTTAAAAAGCACCTCCTCTAATAATTGATGATACCTTCCTTACGGAGAGATATTGCCCTGACCAGAATGGGGTTGGTCCAGTTGATCCAAAAAGCTTCGCCAAACGCGTATTTGATAAATCAAAGATGTGTGTGGACAGGGTCATAGGCATATGATGCATCTGGGTCTAATAACTCAATTTTGTCAATAGTAAACTCGATTCATTTCCTAATTCCTAGCACCTGTGACCTGTGGGCGCTTGAACCCAAAGTAAAGGTATGAAGAGCGTGCTGAAAACAGGGATATATATTAATTACTCTTCATTGTCTTGGATTCAAGTGCTAACCACCCTGGACTGAGCTTTAGAAGGGTACGTATGCTTATTGACACATACATCTTAGGAAATTTTAGTTGGGTGTTATTTGATTGCTTGTTAGTTGGCCTTAGGTTGTCTGTGTCTTGTTGTTTTTGAATCAAATATGAAAAGTGACTAACCCACTACTTTGTTGGTCTAGAAGGGCCCATGCTCTTTCTCCAGATAGTGTGGAGCCACCTCCTCAAAGGCCTAGGATGAACAACACTGACTCTCCTTTACATGAGTCATTTGAATACACTCAAGCAATCCTTAACAACCCTGTGAGAGAAGAACCTCAGTTTAACCAGTTCACAAGTCCATATGGCATAGCCCGCCCATTAGTGGCTCCAACAGAAGCAAAAATAGGCAATGAGACGGTTCCAACACATATGCACACTGGTCTCAGCATAGGTTTTTGAATGCCCTCTAGAGCAAGATATAGGATGGGGCGTACATTCCAGATAAGTTAGAACACACATAGGTCGAGAATAAAAGAAACACATCCTGGCAAATCCTTGGGCAAAGAGAAAATAAGGTACACAGGGAGCGCAAATCAAGAAAGGGAATACAAGAACAACAGAAAGCAAAAATCGATCGAGAAGAGCACAAACCGAATGAACATAGCTCATACACTCTTTTGTAAGCATCCATCATGGAGAAATCACACCCGAGATCCCATGCTCCGGGAGCCTTCCCATTCCAATCCTATGCTCATGGAAAAGTCACATCCCCATGGTAGGAGCAGCAGAAAGAAAGGCAGGGGTGGAGACTAGGAGCTAAGCTCATTGTATAATAAGATGTGACTGTCGCATGTAGTGAATAACTAGTGTAAGTCCTAGGTTAAAATGTAAGTGGCTCGTACAAATCACAGATCGATTTGTACATGTCCATGAGTAGATTTGTACGCCCATATAGACGATGCATTCTTTGCTTCCGAAAAATCCCAGTTAAGGCATAAGCAGTGAAAATAAAAGGTGCACTTCCAAGCATAGCTAGGGGGATCATTGATCTTCTTATTTGGTTGAATCACACTTGCACTACGACCTCTGCCTGCTATCTTGGTGGGGACTTTAGATGGATCTGCTTCAATTGGTGATGCCACCTTAGGTGGGGACTTGAGATGCCATAGGAGTGGGGGATTAAACTACTAATAATTGATACTTTGCTTCTAGTATTTTCTTGTTGATCTATCAATTCTATCAGTGGAAATTGTTGCATCAGTGATGTGTGGGTGGGTGCTGGCATGTGGACAGCTCATTGTTTGGATATGAAACTGGTACAACAACAACTGGAATTGGTTCTTAGTCAACTGGCTCTGAAAAAAGCATAATCTACAGGAATTTATTGCTTGTCTGCATCGAGCAAGGAAGCGCAAGCAGGCTCTCAAATGTAGGGTGGGGGGTAGGGGTAGGGGAGAGGAATTTATCACTTTCCCGCTGAGGGGAAGGGATTTATTTCTTTCCTGTTGAGGGGAAGGGATTTATTGCTTTCTTGACGAAGGAGGGGAAGGGGGTTGGTTTCACGAATTTGGACTGGTTTCACAAATTTGGTTTCCTAGAAGAGGCAGGTCTTACCCCCCTCGTTGACTGAATTATGTATTCATCAGGTTGGCAGGGAAGGGCCTGAAACTAATTTATATATTGAATTTACTTACTATAACTTATGGATTGACTTATTAATTCACTTATAGATACCGACGACGCTGCATTAACTCAAACTTTGATCACCTGCGCTATCCTAATCACCAGAACCATACCCTAGCTAGGCCCCTATCCATCTCAACTCATACCTCTATCTAAACAAAGTGGGGGAGGGGACTAATGGAATGAACAACTAAGTAGCTCTCACAGTCTTTGTGACTACTCCCTAGGCTATCTCCTTCACAAATTATCACTTGGATGCCCTAGAGATGGATTCCATTCCCACGACCACCAGGGGGATACATCAACCATGATATGGGACCGAAACCACACCAACGAATGATGGATGAACATCACTACTAAATGATTGATGATCGAATGAATTATCAACTTCCTTCCCTGCCAATAGAGAGAAAATTTACACTTAGACCTCGGAGAAATGCACATCTGAAGAGATTCATCCTCATGTTGGTTGCGTTGACGAAACACTTTCTCTCTCTCACCTATAATAAACCCTCTCTCTTACTTATAATAATTCAAGTGCGTCTTTTCTAGCTAATTGAAGCATGCAGTTAAGTTGTTTCATTTACATAATAAGATGGCTCCCTTCCCTTGAATCTGATCGACCTGGAGAAGAGGTTATGATAAGGCTACTAATAAGAAGATCAACATATTAGAAAAGGCGACTGAACTCTTGAGAAAGAAAGTGCTCAACTGATGTGAGCCACTTGAATAGTAGGGGGGTTAAATTCTAGCTAAAGATATTTTTCGTTTGTTTGGAAAGTGGGGTTGAGATCTCAGATCAACCAAATAATGTTAGTGGGAATTAATGACATAGCACATAAAATAACTCGTTGGAGATAGATCCCTCGCGCAATTGAGCAATGGAACTTTGAAATGTGTTAAACCCAACTGTGTTTTGCCATCATAATAGGGGAAGAAGGGGAACCTCATTTAGGTAGGGCCTATTTTTAGGGGCCTCTAATCTGCTGGGATGAGCAAATAATGTATGAAGTTGTGACCCTCATGGAGGAATAAAAAGAATTATTCCCGCAAAACTTCATAGTGATGAAGGGTAGAAAAGGTGATCTGGGAGAAATGAAGATAGATCTACATCCATATGTGAAGCCAGTGAAGTACACGCCATACAGGTTTAATCCTAGTAGCAGGGTTAATATTTCTAGTGGAAGAATCGGAGTGGATCAATCCAACTGTAATCCAGAGTAAGGACACCGAAGACATCAGGGTTTCCGTGGACTTTAGGAGTTTTAATTCCACATGTATGCACGACCCCTTCCCCACACCGTTCAATGATGAAGTGCTAGACCAAGTTGCAGGTAAGGAAGCCTACTCGTTCAAAGATGGGTTTTTCGGGTATCGCCATATCATGATAGCTAAAGAAGAGAAGAAGAAGACCAAATTGACCATAGAATAGGGGTCATTTGGATATAATGTGATGCCTTTAGGACTTAAGAACGTGCCAACAATGTTCTCCAGGAATTTGATAGCTGCTTTCAGAGACTACATCCACAAATTCCTGGAGGTATACCTCGACAAATGGATGGTGTACAGTTTGTTGCGAGACCATTTGGAACTATTACGACTGATGTTTTCACATTGTAGACAGTGAGAATTTTGACTAAATTTGAAGAAATTAATCTTTTTTACCCCGTTCAGTAACTTATTGGGACATCATCTGCAAGGTATGGGTACTTGTCGATCCAGCCAAGGTTGCGGTGGTTGTAAATCTACATGCGTCGACGATAGTCAATGGAATGTGCTCTACTCTGAGCCATACCTTCTATTATATGAGCTTCATCAGGAACTACATAACCATCACAGAACCACTAGAATGCTTGTTGATAAAGTTTGAATCCTTCCACCAGTCACGGAAGTGTGAACATGCCTTCTGCACTCTTAAATAAAAAATTGTATGTGCACCCATCCTTGCCCACCCTCATTCAATAAGTAACTTGGATAAGCTATTACATTCTTGATCCTAATTGGTTTGTAGAGTTTCATGTTCATGTGGATTCCTCTTACATTGTGCTAGGTGCAGTACTAACCTAGCTAGGTGAGGGAGATATAGATCACCCCATCTACTTTGCAAGTAGGAAGTTGTCACAGGTCTAGCCCAACTACACCACCACAAAAAGAGAAGGCTTGGCCATTGTGTACGTTCTATAGAAATTGAAACACTACCTATTGGGAGGTTGATTCAATTTTTTCACTAATCAATTGGCACTAAAATATATGGTCAACAAACTGATACTTGAAGGTTGCATCTGCAAGTGGTTACTCTTGTTCCAAGAGTTCTCATTCAACGTGGTGGTGAAACCAAGAAAACATAATGTTGACCCTTACCATTTATCTAGGCTTTAATCAAGGGAATCAGACAATGCCATAGATGACCAACTCCCTGACGCAAATTTGTTCTAATAAAGAAAGAAGGGGGGAAAGGTGGAAGCCCTACCTTTTATCCAGGTTAGGCATAAACGCAACATGTATGCGAACACATCGAATCAAGGTGTGTCGACCGCCACTTGGGTAGTTTCTTAATGATCCTATTAGTCACATCAAAACCAAACCAATGGACTAGGTTTAAATGCCCTTTTATTCAAGTAACACCCCCTTCTTCCAGTAACATTGCTTTCCTACCGGTATTGGAGTATCGATCTTACAGGAAACCCCGATTTGATGCTACGGTGATGAGACAGTTCTAAAGCACTAATCAAGGGGAGAGGCGTAAAAACCTGGATTCACTATTCATTCTTTTCTACCCCATTCGATATGTATTCCTTCCTCCACCTTCCCATTTCCTTTAATTAATAGTAGGGGCCCAATAGTCTTTATTATTGAATATAGAAATATTTTCATAAGCTTCCTTGGATGCTAACACTTTCAAGATTGCATAATTACATATATAATAGCAGCGTTGTTGAAGGATTGACCTTCCCATAAAGGCCAACCATTAGATAAGGGGATTGATCAGAAACTCACTAGCTGGGTTGACCGGCCAGGACCTTACCTAAGCAGAGCTCTTTGAGGAACGTAGTCACTCGATTCATTATTTTGGGAGAGGGGAATAAATCTAGTTCACTTACCTAAACGTAAGGCATAACGTCAAGAATAAGAATGAAGTAGAAACAATGTTATATATAAATGAGTTAGCGTGCCGGGGAAATAAGTGTTCGCAATACTGATTTCTCAGTCCTTTTCCTCTTAATCTTATTTTCAACTTTTCCATTGGGGAACCAATTAGAATGGAGAATAGAAGAGGAGATCATGCAGGCATAATTCCAAGGATCCGGACCAATCATAGAAGTAGTCAAAGGAAGGGGAGGAAAATAAGCCGATGATTATTTAGAGAATAATAAGAGGAAGGATTCAAATCATGCATCACATGAAGTTGAAATCCGACCTTGAGAGAGAATATGACTAGGATAGGGGGCGGCTTTGTTGATCAACGGAAAGCATGGGATTTCGTTTGTGGCGGAGCCACGCACTTATGATGATCCAATCTTTCGCCATGGATTGAAATAATTTATACCCCGTTACTATCGGAGGGAGCCCTCACTTTCCCTTCCAAAATATATGAATCTACCTCTCGGAGGACTTAATACTGAACGTAGACAGACCCCACCTGCTATCAGAGCTAATTCCTTCCGACATTCCTAAGTTTCAATCCCCACTCTTTCTCAGGCGGAGGTAGACCCAATGTACCCCGACTTTTAATGCAACATTATTTTGAAATGCCACTCGTTATCATAGGTCTCCCTAATTAGGATATACAATAGATGAATGAATGGGGTGGTTTACCATGGCTGCGCCCCTTCCTTATGTGATTTGATTTCCTCTCGGGACAAATAAAACACTTTGTTCCTCGTCCGACGATGCCTTCCTACTATGGGTTCCAACAAAATGGGGATGGGTCTGTATCATAACACCTTGTCCGAAATTGTTCTGCAAGCTTTAATTCTATGATCATTTGTAATGGGATAAACCTATCTGTTGTCTACATTCAGCCTTGTCTCCAAACATGGAGGTTCTGCAATAATCCCAGCTGCCAGCCTTGTAATCCCCCCACACAAATCCATAGGGATATGTTTGGTATCTGCCCACAACCCAATCCTTGGTTAATGAAATGCCATTGCCATTAGTTAGGTACTATTGTCCAGCTTCATGCGATAACCCGAGCAACCTTGCCATTTATCCCCACATCAATCAATGGGTAGATGGTCCTATATTTCAATTTTATAGTATTGACCTGAGGTACGGGGACAACAAGGATTGAAGAGCTCGCTTTATTTCCCGCATCGTAATTATGTATATTAAACATAGGATACATGTATTGGCACTAATTGCTAAACTTGATTCTCATAGTTAAGACCCAATTTTTACATTTTTCCCTCATTTAAATAAAAGCCCAAGTGAAGGCATGGAGTGAACAGGCCAGGAAGACCACCGGATTAAGGGTGGAAGGCAAGAGAAAGCCACTAAGGGGGCACGGATAATAAACACAAGAGAGAACACATGCCATCAAAGGGCAAGGATAATAGAGAGAAAGAGCCACCGCTAAGGAGGCGAGAAGATAGAAGTAAGAGGGAGAGAGAGGGGGGCCCACAACCAGATCCATATTGGCTAGGAGGATTGGTGTGGAGACTTAACAGAGTAGGAGTAAAAGAAAGAAAGGTACTATTTTGTGTGGGGTGATTCAGGTATTGAGGGGAAGATTGTAAGTTGAAATGGTTTTGTTCTATGTTGATTCCATCATCAATCAGAACGAGCGAATAAGAGGGATTGGTTTCCTTCCTTATATGTGAGATGGATTTCATTGTGCAACTAACTATGTATTCGAAGGGTTAGTATATGCGTAGCTAGGTAACCTCTATCTACTTACCAGCCAAGCATATTACTTACGAGCATGCCATCCATGCCTACCAGGCCCAGTCCTTTTCTTGCTTGCTCGACCAAAGGTGCGAGGTGTTAATATTATGGTAGCTGCGGGAGGTATTTACCCCCACGTGTGAACCTGGTGAGAATAGAAGACTCCAGGAAGCAAGAGAAACCCTAATGAGTTGGCTAATAACCCTAGAAGCCTTGTCGGCTCAAGAAGATAATTTATATTAGGCTATTATCCTCCAAGAGAAGAAGTCGGCTAGAAATTATAATAATATACTGAACAGACACTTATCTAGAAGGAGAAGTCAGCCCCAGCAAAACTGGCAGAACTACTATAAATACAGGGTGCCAGTTCTCATTTGTCACATCTCGGAATTGCAGTTTTCCTAGTTTGGTGTGCACTGTAGTTGCAGTCTTGTGCGCAGGTTTGAAGAAGAGTTGCAGCTGCAGCTGCAGCAAGTTTTCAGTTTTGGCTTGAATATATCTTGGCTATGGTTTGGACTATCTGATCATCTTTTTGTGATGTGCTATCCTTGGGGAAAGGTGCACTACTCTTGGTTTGGCTATCTAGCCTAGGGTTTACTTCCAGATAAATTCTCAGTCAAGGTTAAGGTGCTCGGAGAGAGGCTTCAGCCTATGGTTGGGTGACGAAGGTATCGTTAATGGTAAAATCAGCACACCATCTTTTATATTCTAACAAGAGGTACGTGAAGTTATCACCCGACCTAAGGAGGGCAAGGACCTTACTTATTAGATATGCCTAGAAAAAGAAGTATGCACCCACCCCAAACTACCTGATAGGGCCTTGTTTCTTCAAATGGGTCTAGAACGCGAAGTACCAAAACCGTGATAAGACATAAATATCTTTCAAGTTCAAGTATTCCACCGAGATACGACAAGGTTATACCTTCCCTT